>JALAZF010000087.1:8472500-8682500 GCA_022829125.1 Lathyrus tuberosus | reverse complement strand
GTCGTCAACTTTGGTTGCCATTCCCTGAATAAAGACCTATGCACTTTAAGATTTAATTCATCATCAGTAAAAGTCTTAACGAGAGAAATCATGTGATTGGTTAAGTGAACAAATCTATTTTGTAGAGAAAGGATTGATTCTATGGGCCACATTCTGAATAACTCGTACTCTTGACTCAACGTATTCAAGAGCATGATCTCTTTACTTCAGTGGTTCCTTCATGAGTTTCCACCAATGTATCCCATATTTGTTTTGTCTTTGTACATTGAGAGACACAAAAGAATTCATTCATGTTAAGTGCACTTTGAAGCATGTTGATTGCTTTTATGTCGTAAAGTACCTTATTCTTATCATTTTCATTCCATGAAATTTTAATCTTTATTGTTCTAGCACCACTGACAACACTAGTAGGGACAAACAGACCATTTTGTATATCATCCCATATATCTTCTCCTTGTGCTACTAGACCAGCCTTCATGTGAAATTTCCAAAATTCAAAGTATTCACCATAGAACAATGGAGGCTTGCTATTGCTGCTGCCATCTCGGAACAGGAGATTTGTAGAAACCATTCTGGATCACAAAAGCATATTACTTGAACCTTCTCTGATACCAATTGTTAGTTTATGTGCGGTCTATAAGAGGGGGTTGAATTAAATTTATTGCACTTTTCTCAATTTGAAGTGTTAGCATTGGTTTTGTTATTTTTCAGAACTTAATGAAAATAAATATGCTGAAAAATAAAATCAGAAAGTAAATAACACAACGATATATATTGGTTCCCCTTACAATCCAAGAGTACTTCAGTCCCCTCACTCCCTGTGAGATACTTTCCACCATGTCAGATCTTTGTACAAATCTTTCACCAAGACCTATCCTACAACTTTCTAACATAAGAAACACAAGAGAAAAAGAAAACAACCCTTTCTTTTTCACTCTCTTGTTTCCAACAATCCTGGACAACAAGGTATACAAAAATCTGAGTTTGTAATAGAAGTTATATCTCTTAAATTAATTAGTGTTAATTGATTTTCTCTTTGTAATAATCACAATCCAAACATGTACACCTAAGTGCTCAGAATAATTTGAATGAAACTTTAATGAATATGTGTGAAAGTTCATGCAGAAAGTTTCATATTTGAAAGTTTAGAAACTTATTTGAATTATGAGATGTGAAAGTTGTATATCAAAGAATCTCTTTCGAAATGTAAAAGTTTGTGTCTAAGAGTCTTTATTTAAAAAACTAAAACCGCGTGAATATATATATATATATATATATATATATACCTTCTGAAAGAGTGTATATTAATGAAACATTGCCATGATTAATGTATGAAAGTTGTAAACCGTTGGAATCAATTTTTTCATGAAAAAGTGACACTGCTTCAGTGGTAACCGGTTATCAGAAATGATGTAACTGGTTACACCTGAAGCGATATAACAAAAAATTGATATTTTCGTATGTGTAACTGGTTACCAGAAATGGTGTAACCGATTATAGGTAACTGAATAACAGAAACTAGTAAACCCATTACACAAATTCAATTTTGGAAGAAAAGTTACATTTCGTTCTCGTAACCAGTTAACAACATTGCGTAACCGGTTACACCTGATGTAAAAATGAAAAATACTTTAAGAAATGTTATGTTGTATAGACATAAGTTTTCAAAAAGAGTTTTATGCATCAAGATGAAATGATTATGATAATTCTGAGCAATTGAGATATATATACTTGAATTGTAAAGAATACTCAACCATCTTGATTCTTACATTGACTTTCCAAAGCATAATATCATCTGAACTTGATTGCTCTAATATTCAAGCTTTGACTTCTTTTTGTTGATGTGTTTGTCTTCATCAAAACTATAACCAAGGACAAGAATAACTCTTTTTCACATTCTCCCCCATTTTGATGATGACAAAACATCCTTTGAAAGTTTACTTGTTCATCAATGAGTTGCTTTAATATGTGAGTTTTTGAAATATTGAGTAGCAACTAGAATCTCCTACTTGCTTTTGCAATTCAAGGATTTTTCTCCTAAAAGTATTATGAACAAGAACAAATACAATACATATTATTTCTCCCCTTTTTGACATTATAAAAAAGAAGACAAAGTAGAACTAAGTACAAATAAAAGTGATAACATATGAAGGATATATTATTGTAATTGAAAATTAATAGCACAAAATTATACACTTATCTCTTTCATATGGATTTGACGTCAAAGTTGATATTAATGTTGATGCTTCTTCAAAACATCTTTTGAATCAATGAAACTTTTAGAACTACCATGTTATATGGTCTTGTGTCTTGAAGGATCAATCTTGATTTGACAATAATAGTATATGACTTTCAAGTACCTACAAAAATAATTAGTTACATCTAGGTACCCAGTTTTCTTTGGGTTCTTTTGGTTTATATACCTTCCTCACCCGTACATACTTATTATAAGGAATACCATAATTTCTTATGTAACAAGCATTAGTAGTATGACCTTTTTCTTTACAATAGAAATAGTTAGGTCTAAAAACATGATTCCTATCATATGACATTTTATGATGATTTACAACATGTTCTTTCATTGGTTCTGCATTGTTGAATTCATCACTAGCCTTTACAAATATGGTTTGACTTGTACTAGGTTTATCAAAGTTAGTAAAGTCAAGACCACATTTATAATTTAGATTTTTTTGACTAAACACATTTTCTAAATGAATTTTACCTTTTTCGAATTTCATAATTACTTGGTTTAATTTAACAATTTTATACTCAAGAGATGAACAATTATTGCATGTTGAATTTTTTGTTAAGTCTAACTCCACTTGAGTGTTATTAGTTTTTCTTTCTAGATTTAAAATAGTTTTCTTTTGACTTGAACATTTTTTAGAAAGTTTCAAAATTTCATCATGTAATTCATGAAAAGCACTTTGTAATTTATCATAAGATGGAATATCATCAGTTTCATAATCACTAACCTCATGTTCTTCATCACTTGAATGACGTGAGACCATCAATGTCTTGTATGCATGATCTTTATATGAATATGACCTTATTTTATTGTTATCCCATGCTACATATGCTTTATTTTCCTTTTGTGATTCTTGCTTTTGAATTTTTCTTTCTTTTAAAGTGTAGGATATTCACTCTTAACATGTCCCCTTTTTCCACATTTAAAACAAATAGCTCTCTTTCTTGGTGCTTCTTTCTAAATAATCTCCTTTTTCCTTTCTTTTCTCAAGAACTTTTCAAACTTTTTGATAATATTATCATCGTCGTCAGTGGATTCCTCCTCTTGATTGCTATCATGAATTTTGACTTTTGTCTTTAATACAACTTCTTTTGAATCTTTTACTTGTATTTCATGCTTCTCCAATCTTTCAAGTTCTATTTTATGCTCTTGAAGTTTTTTGAACAAGGAAGCGTAAGTCATGGTAGAAAGACTGTTATTTTCTGATATCGCTGTCACCTTTGGTTGTCATTCCCTGGTTAAATACCTAAGCACTTTAAGATTTAATTCATCGTCATTAAAATTCTTAACGAGAGAAATCATGTGATTGGTTAAGTGAACAAATCTCTTTTGTAGAGCAAGGATTGATTCTCTGGGCCACATTCTGAATAACTCGTACTCTTGACTCAACATATTCAATCTTGATCTCTTTACTTCAGTGGTTCCTTCACGAGTTTCCATCAAAGTATCCCATATTTGTTTTGTCGTTGTACATTGAGAGACTCGAAAGAATTCATCTATGCTAAGTGCACTTTCAAGTATGTTGATTGCTTTATTGACGTAAAATACCTTCTTCTTTTCATCTTCATTCCATGAACTTTTAATCTTTATTATCCCTACGCCATTGACAACACTAGTAGGAACACACATATCATTTTGTATAACACACCATATATTTTCTCGTTATGCTTCTAGATGAACCTTCATGCAAATTTTTCAAAAATCGAAGTATTCACTATAGAACAATGAAGGCACGTTATTGTTGCCAATTGTAAGTTTATGTGTGGTCTTTAAGAAGGCTAAGTGAATTAGATTTATTGGACTTTTCTCAATTTGAAGCATTAACACTGGTTTTGTTATTTTTCAGAACTGATATGAAAATAACTATGCTGAAAAATAAATGCAGAAATTAAAGGACACAGTGATATATAATTGTTTCCCTCATAATTCAATAGTACTCCACTCCCCTCACTCCCTGTGAAAGATTTTCCACTATGTCAGATCTTTGTACAAGTCTTCCACAAAGACCTATCCTACAATCTCATAACATAAGCAACACAAAAGAAAAGAAAACAATCCTTTCTTTTTCACTCTCTTGTTTGCAACAATCCTAGACAACAAGGTATACACAAATCTGAGTTTGTAAAAGAAGTTATAGCTCTTGAATCAATTATGTGTTAATTGATTTTCTCTTTGTAATGATCACAATCCAAACAAATACACCTAAGTGCTCAAAATAATATGAATGAAACTTTAATGAACATGTATGAAAGTTCATGCAGAAAGTTTCATATTTGAAAGTTTAGAAAACTGTTTGGGTTATAAGATGTGAAAGTTGTATATCAAAGAATCTCTTTTGAAATGTAAAAGTTTTGTGTCTAAGAGTATTTATTTGAAAAATTGAAACCACACACACACACACGCACACACACACACACATATATATATATATATACCATTCTAAAATAGTGTATATTCATGAAACATTGTCATGATTTATGTATGAAAGATGCAAACCGTTGAAAACAAACTTTTCACGAAAAAATGTCACTGCTTCAGTGGTAACCAGTTACCAGAAATGGTGTAACTGGTTACACCTGAAGCAATATAACAAAGAATTGATATTTTCGTATGTGTAACCGGTTACAGGTAACCGAATAACAGAAATTGGTTAACCCGTTACACAAATTCAATTTTGAAAGAAAAGTTAAATTTTGTTCTCGTAACCGATTAACAACATTGTGTAATAGGTTACACCTGATGTAAAAATGAAAAATACTTTAAGAAATGTTAGATGCATAAACATAAGTTATGAAAAAGAGTTTTACGCATCAAGATGAATTGATTATGATAATTCTGAGCATTTGAGATATATTTACTTGAATTGTAAAGAATACTCTACCATCTTGATTCTTCCATTGATTTTTCAAAGCTTATGATCATTTGAACTTGATTGATCTAGTCTTCAAGCTTTAACTTCTTTTTGTTAATGTATTTGTCTTCATCAAAACTATAACCAAGAACAAGAATAACTCTTCTTCACTATATATATATATATATATATATATATATATATATATATATATATATATATATATATATCATGATACCCCATCGGTTTTTTTTTATAACCGAGGTAAAAATAATGTACTATTATCTTGGTTTGACACAAAACCCAGATTTAATATTGGATGTGTCATCCAACTCTGAAAATAATAAAAAGACGGATGATGGGGATCGAATTCATGTGGAGATAACTTTATCCCTCGGTTATTTAAAAATTGAGTGGTAAAGTGGCAACTTTTTCATGACGTTTTTCATTACCTCGCCTCTGTAGCCAATAGTAAATGTATTTTTTGTAGTAACGTGGATTTGAGAAATACTACCATCATAGCCTTTCAATAATCATAATTGGTGTCATCCAAAACAAGTAATTTGTTGACTGGTCCTCAATCTTTAATTATGTCCATTTGAGCAAAATTTATCTTTCCCAGAGCTAACCCAACATTTAAGCAAGCTAGATCAATCTTGAACCCTTTGAACACTTTTCCAATATGCAGTCAATCTAAAAGAAACAATAAACATGATTCATTAAAGTATAAATATATACTTGTTTTATTAAACTAAAATAAATTCGAGATTAATAAAATTAAAAAGAATACTAAATCTTTTATAAATTATAAAAAATCTTAATTAAATATTTAAAAAATTACCCTAAAAATTTGTGATGATAAAAAAATGTGATGATATTGATACCACACAATTTTTTTTTATAATATTTTTTAGGGTTAAATATGTATAAGGTCCCTGAAAATAATCCAACATTCAAGTTTGGTTCCTATAAATATTTTCTTCAAGGTTTGGTTCCCCTAATGTTTTCCGTTTCCAACTGTAGTCCCTCCCGTTAGTTTTCACTAACGGAGGATGACATGGCGTGCCATGTGTGCTAACATTCCTTGCCAACTGTGTATAATTTCTTTGACCAATCAAAATGTTTAATTGTTTGATTTATTCTCATTTGGGTTATATGTTTGATTTCTTCTTTCTTCTTCCATTCACGACCAAATCCCTAAAGCCCCAAATCTTCTTAATCTCTCCATCTTGTTTGTATTTCTGTTTTCCATTCAGATTCGTCATGTCTACATCATTTAGGCTTAGCAAGGTAGTCTCACATCACTCCAAGAGTTTAAACAACAGTGAAGGGAGAAGGTGTGGTTGCAAGGGAAGTTTGATTTCCTACGTGTGCAAGAGGGGGAAGAATGAAGGTAGATTGTTTTGGAGATGTCCGTTTTGGAAGAATGAGGGAACGTGCAACATGTTTCTTTGGGATGATGAAATTGGAGGTGGGATTGAAGAAGTTCAAGGGGGGATGTAGAATGGAGCAAGGAAGAGAGGGAAATGAAAATGGTGGAAACCATTAAGGATCTTTATGAAAGTTCGATGAAGAAGAACAACAAGCTGAAGATGAAGCTCAAGGCACTGGAGTTCTATGGAAATTTGAAGACTTTTTTTGTTATAATTTTAGTAGCGGTGAACATGTATTTTGTGCTTAGGTGTAATTGTAGAGTTGAGTGAATGACATTTGTTGTCGTTGTAATGAGAATGTAATGTTTGTTTTGTGTTTAGGAGTTGTAATGTTGTCTTGTTTTGAGAAATTCTTCAAATTGTAAGAATGTTGCTATATGGTTTAGTTTGGAAAATGTAAGAATCTTTTGTGTTAAATGATATCTGTTGTTGTTTTGTTATGAAATGTTGTTTTGGTATAGATCCAAATGAAATTTTGCCCCATTAAACTGTAGTTTCATGGTTGTTTTGTTCTGAATGATACATAAAAAGCAGAATAACACAATCAAAAGAGTTGACATATATTTCAGTGACATTTAACAACAGAGAATTAGACTTAAACAATAGTGTGCCAAAACCAGATAGCAAATTGATTTAGTCACGAGTACATAACATTATAGCATAATAAGGAAATGTATTTTGGGCCTAAAGACCACTTCAGTACCCTTACATCAGAAATTAGAATACATAAATTTGAACAAAACATGATAACAGGTGTTCATAAACATCAGTTACACAACAACAGGATCTACTTCATTGTGTGTGCCCCTTGGCATTGATGCAGTCATTCCCAGGGCCTGGCGTGCTCTTTGATTTGAGTGTCTTCAACCTCTGACTTGCTCATATGCTGGATACTCTTCCTCAAAAACCTGTACTAAACCCTAAACAAGGAATACAATAAGGCATTAGAACAGTGTAATATATGTAACAAAATTCAATCCAACAATGCATTAACACTACCTTTTGTTGATCAGATATAATGCACCACCTTCCAACTCCAATATCCTCAATCAACAACTTCATAAACCAGCTCCACGAATCCTTTGTCTCCATCTCAACCACAGCAAATGCAATAGGTAGGTATTGATCATTGGGGTCTCTTCCAACAGCAATCAAAAGAATACCACCATATTTATGTTTCAAGTGGCATCCATCCAAACCAATGAAAGGCCTACATGTTTTTGTCAATGCTTTCTTAGTTCCATCAAATGACATATAACATCTCTCAAACCTTGGTTTCAACCCTTCACTTGGAGAACTAGTACTGATTTTAAATGTGTTACCAGCTGAAGCCTTCTTCAATTCAGCAACATAGGACCAAAGTAGGCTATACAGTTTGCTTGAGTCACCTTCTACAATTGCTCTTGCTATTTGCCTAGCCTTAAATGCCCTACAACCTGGAATTTGTGTAGCATACCTCTTTCTTACATCAGCAACTACCTCATTCAACCTCATTCTAGGATTATTCTTCAAGCCATCAACAATTACCTTGGCAACCCACTCAGTTCTAGCATTTCTGTTAAAGAATTGTCTACCACACTTGTGTTTGGCAACACAAGGTTTTTATTCTAAAAGTGGTTGAGGTCAATACCCTACTACACAACACTGTATAATCACATTTCTTCTTGTCCTTGCACACAACCCTGCATCTATTTTTATCATTCTTTTCTAACTTTACCTCCCTTTCATTCAACACATTGTGTTCTAAAATGGCATCCTTAAACTGCCTTAAGGATGAAAACTTCATCCCAACTTTGAACACATAATCCTTGCTCAATGACTCCTCCTCACTATACCTCAAAACACAAGGCCTCTCATCACAACTATCATCATCCCCACCACTATCCAGCTCATCAGTTAAGTATTCATCCTCAATGACATGTTCCTTTCCCAACTCCTCAGTTATACATACCTTCTGCTCTTGCTCACTCTTCTGCTCTTGCTCACTCTTGTTGCCTTCCACGGTAACACAATCATTTTGTTTTTTATCTTCCCCAACAACCCTATTAGGCAGCACCTCATCAAGCCCTTCCTAAAATCCACCCATTCTCTCCTCCTCACTATCTTCAAAATGTACATCTTCCACAGAGTCTTCATCAGACTTTTCACTTGATCCACTCCTGTTGTCAATTTCCTCCTCACAATTAGGTGTCTTTCCTTTCTCTATATTCCTCTCCATAGTTGTGTGCTCTCCATGAACCCTATTTTCACAGTAAATTTCAATCTCACACTTGTGCTCCATGGCATACAAGGCCAACTCAAACGCATCTCCATCATCCTTGAATGGTTTCAAGTCATTTTCAAATGATCATTCCTCATGCTTCCACCATATCTTAACCAAATTGTAATCAAACTCAGGTACCAGCTCCTTAACTAAGTAACATGCCTCAAAGAAACTCCAAAAATCAGGATCCTGACCCTTGAAAGCATACACCTCCCCTCCTTCGTATGTTAGGTTTGTGTCTTTTACAAAAGACCCCTTTACATAAAAAACAACAGTGAATTTATCCATACCCCTGCACACAAAAGTTAAAACTAACTTTTATTTTTACCATTTTCGTACAAAACAAGAGTAACTATTGAAAACATATATTAACCATAGTAAAGAAACGATAATGGCAGACAAGTTTATCATTTAACAAACAACGAGCAAACAATGTATCAAAATAAGCATGGAGGGACCACAAACGTATTCTAATCAGTAATCAATAAAAGAAACCAAACAATGGCAGACAACTTCATTTACCTGGGACCACAGCTGCGAATCGTAGAAGACCTACTTTGGGACCACTTCTGAGAGTTGCGACCACACGACAACCAATCTTCTTCTGCTAGGGCACAAGTTCTTGGACGAAAAAATTGGAAAATGACTCCTCAGTTTCTTTCTCTTCTATGTTAATGAGTTTTGACTTTTGAGCTTCTCTCATTTCCTATATTAAAGACATTTTACACCGTGTCCTTATCAAAATAAAGAATTTTTCACACATGACACGTCAGGTCATCCACCGTTAGTCAATACTAACAGGAGGGACTACAATTAGAAACGAAAAACTTTAGGAGGACCAAACCTTGAAAAAAATATATTTTGGAAACAAACTTGAATGTTGGGTTATTTTCAGGGACCTATTACTTATTTAACCCTATTTTTTATAGTCTAAATTATAATTATGATTTTAAATTTTTTTATTAAAATCTCTATCCAATATATACTAATTAGCTTCAATTACGCGAGAATATTGATCAGAAGCTGAAACTTGAGAACGACGGTCGGAAAACTCTACAGCTACTTCTAATCCAATCTGCCTCCACCCGCGACATCCCGAGCAACACCGCCGTACCACCGTTTTCGCCGTCGCCGATAGAGTGACCCTTGCCTCGTGAGTTTATTTCTTTCATCTTTTTTATTTTGTTAGGGTTTTGAGATTTTGCCCCAATCCAATTACTCGCCACCCAGTCATAAACTATCTCCCAATGATTGCCACAATCTCACTATTCTTTTACCCCTTTGCTTTCGTTAAAACATTGATCTCCTTGATTTCACTTTGCTTTGATTTCCTTGTTCAGAATTTTTCTGTGATTCTTGAATCTATGAAATTCTGCCATTTTTGTTGCTCGGTAGAATACTGGAAAGTAACCGTTCTATATGATATTCTCATTTGACAGATAAAAATGCCGAAAGTAAAGACATCCCGGGTTAAATACCCGGAAGGCTGGGAGTTAATCGAGCCAACGCTACGGGAACTTCAAGGAAAGATGAGGGAAGGTTGAAATTTCATCCGTGCCTTACTAGATTTTGTATTTTATTTGTTTTTAAAAGTTCTCGTTCTGAGTTCTGAAATTTATGGAAGTAATGTTTTTGTAATGTCTTTTATGTGTAGCTGAGAATGATCCGCATGATGGAAAAAGAAAATGCGAGACTTTATGGCCTATATTTAAAATTGCGCACCAGAAGAGTCGCTATGTTTTTGACCTCTACCACCGGAGGAGGGAAATTTCTAAAGAATTGTATGAATTCTGTTTGGATCAAGGATATGCTGACCGCAATCTAATTGCAAAATGGAAGAAGGTACCTATTCTGAGCTGTTTATGAAATTACTTTTCTTTTGTAATTCTTTTTGTATGAGTAGTTATTTCATTTAGAATTAATATTCACAACCACCATAGTGTAGAGAAAAACAATCATTCGGCATATTTCCATGTTACAGGAGCAACTGTCCAGTTCTTGAACCTTCGTCATAGTATTAGGCGTGTTTCATTTCCCTTTTGCAAAGTTTCAAATAATTATTGAACCAAAAACGTATCTTCTGTAACTTCTGTCCAAGACATGTTTGGTCCCATTTGGGTTCCAAACATGGGTTGTGTATGATCTCTCTTTTAGTTCACTCGATTCCTGCAACCCCACGCCCTAGCATTCCAACTCTGAATCTAATTGAAACAATATATTACTAGTTCACTTTCAAGTTTCTTCAACCCTCTCTAAATGTTTTCAAGGTGCACAAGATTTTGAATGTTCCAGCATATTCCCTCCACACCGTCGGGATGGACCAGAGTGAACTCAATAGTGTGAATCTCAGCTGTGAATGGCTACTTATGAATTTTCGCTTTTATGTCTGCATTGGATGGCTCCATAATATGAATATTGTAAAATTTGTGAGCTAATGCCTCTATGATAAGGCAGTTACTCTGACACCACCATGAATAACTGTATATTCAACATAGTGGCTAGATATAAAGATATCTTAACAGTCAGTTAATATCCCCATAAACAATTGGAGTTTTGCTTTTTCTAAGATGTTATGAGGTCATTGTTACCGGCACAACAATTATTGAAATATTCCGAAAAATCACAAACATAATTATTGTCTGCCACCAATTTATCAGTGTATTAATATTATTATGCTTTCTTGGATTCGATTACTTAATAACATGTTAATTGTTTTTGAACTGCAGCCTGGTTATGAACGTCTCTGTTGTTTGAGGTGCATGCAGCCACGCGATCACAATTTTGCGACAACCTGTGTTTGCAGAGTGCCAAAGCAACTTAGGGAGGAAAAGGTTATAGAGTGTGTTCACTGTGGTTGCAAGGGCTGTGCAAGTGGGGACTGATTGGACATCATTTCTAGTATCAGGAGGGTTTGTTAGAATCATTTTGCTGTGCTTTTAGCTTTCTCTGTTCTCAAAATCCTCACTTAGCATTGGTTGTATAATGTGTATTACTAGTAATTTCTCAAGAGTCATCATTGGGATATTAGTTATTAATCATCAGCATCATTTGCATGGTTCAAAACCTGACTGGTGTTCTGTATTGCCACACTAATAATCCAAAACCATGCGAAGATAATACTAAGCAACTAATGTATAATTTATAAGTGGGACATAGTTTTCAATGTATTTGGGTTAATAAATATATTTTTCTGTATTTTATGTCATCATTATTTTAAATCAATTGTATAAATTTTAATTAGTAATAGTATATTATAATGTTAACAATTTGACTAATTGAAAAATGACACGATACTTTTAGAATGTTGAAGTGTTTGAACAGAAATGGTTGATTGAAATGGCTGAGTTAATATTTGTTCATCTAAAAATTATTTATAAAAAATTAAATTTTAACCAATATATAATGTATCGTGGTTTATTTTGATTTGAGCCGAAAATTAAAGAGTGAAATAACATCAAAAGTTAAAATGTAGAAATAACTTTAGTAAGTAGCCAAACGTTACTAGAAAAAGTAAATTTTGAACATCCATCTTTCTGTTTTGGTGAGGTCAAATTTATCGAGGATAAATTTGTGTTTCCTAACAATCTTCATTTCTTATACTATTATATACATACTGATTCGAGGTATAAAAATAATTGTCACACTTTAACATTCATACGGCTTTAAAAAATATAATAAATAAAAAAAATAAAATAATGATTTTATTAAATTATCTTTATCAATTAAAAGTATTAATGAGAAGGTATAATTGAAAGATAAAAGTTAAAATTGCACTGATAACTTAAAATAGCAAATATTTTGGAATAAATAAATTTTCAACGGAAGGAGTATTTCATATTTAAAACAATTACACGTTTCTTTTAAAATTAATTTAGTGGTAAATTTGAAAAAACTAGAATTCTATTACAAAATATTATTAAAACATTAGTTAAACTATTTAAAAAAAATGTAAATCAAACCATTAAAAACATATTTTTATAATCGTGTATGGTTCGTACATCTTATCTACTAACAACAACAAAATCTTATCTTATTAAGGGATGTCTGATATATTGATCAACTTTTATCATAATGTTTTATCCAGGATAATATTTTTATTGAAATTGTTAAGTTTGATATTTTTGTTAATAATTTCTCTTATAATTTTCTTAGGTCTTCATCGACCTCCAACTATTTGACTCCACTTCATATGATCTACTCTCTTTATCACACAATTTAAAGGTTTTCTCTCTACATGTCCAAACTATCAGAAATCTATTCTCCACAATTTTCTACTATATGCCCAAACGATCGAATGTTATGTTAGATGTGTGACAACATTCACATCCCTACTACGCATACTTTATTTTCGTGTTGATTCTTAAGCGTCCGTCCAACATTATGTCTCATACAACATCGCAGGTCTTATTGTAGTCCGATAAAATTTTCCCTTCAACTTAAACAATGTTTTTCTGTCACATAAAATTTCAGAAACCTTCCTTCATTTCAACCATCCAGCTTGAATTCGATATTTTACGTCCTCTACTATTTAAGTTATGATCCTCTCCATTCTCTGTCCATTTTTCTCTCCATTACTATAGTTTTGAAGACATTTATAATGTATAAAAAATGGATCCATCAAATTTCAAACTATTATATTTATATTCTCAAAACTTTGGTAATGCACAAAATGGAGAGGATCTCGATCTTAGCCGATCTCAGGTTGACCGTCTCTCCGAGTGTTAGCTCTTGGATGTGCTCCGTGAGTACATCCAAAATTAAAGTAAAAAGATAGGGTCTTAGAATTGAACTTTGGTGCAAATCTATTGTAATGAAAAATTGTCTGTCTCTCCACTTTGTGTTTACACACTGGTCGATACTCCATCATACACATCTTGGATAGTTCAAATATATGCAATCTTAACTCCTTTCTTCTCTAAGACTTTTCACAAAATCTCTCTAGATACTCTATCATATACCTTCTCCAAATCAATAAAAATTAAGTACAATCTTGTTGGTCGATCCAATACTACTCTATCATCCACCATAGTAGATATATTACTTTTATGGTCGACCTCCCATACATAAAACCAAATTGATTCGACTTGAGTCTTTTTTCTTAGACTCCATTGTATCACTATTTCCTATAACTTTTAACTTCCCAATTATTTATCCTAGTATTAGCTATCACAATCTTAAATGTTTTTACTTTGCGTTATACTATACCATGCATATGGTGTGCATTATTACTAGTGGTTACAAAAGAAGAACAAATTATGAACACGAAAATCATAAACATTGTCACTGTGTGCCATCCATGGACGACATCACATCACATCACATCACATAACTATCATGCATCACATAATCAACATGCTAATATTAAATAAATAAAAACAAAGTTACATATTAAAGAAAATTAAAAATTAAAGGCATATAATTCTCCAATCACCATAAAATGTTCTTAGCTCCTTCACTAAACCAAAAGACTTTTATTTCTACATAATATCTTACACATCATTTCTTCCACCATGAAATCAATTCATGGTGATGTTTGTTAGCAACAACACTGCACTGTTTTATTCACATAAGGCTTAATTCTTTTGTCATATGCTAATTAATGATCTATTATTATCAACAAATCCTTGTTGTCCAAAAATATTTCTGTAGTAACTGTCATCAAGAATCATTGGTGGTGTGCCACAGTCATTTCTCATGTAGTATTGCATAGCCTTGGGATCTGAAATTGAACCAGAGCACTTCTTTAACATGTGTGGAATGTGGTCTCTATCCTCCTCTCCATGCACAATGCATTTTTCAGTTGGAGACACCACTATCCAAACAAACTCACCGGAACACCACTATCGACTCTAATCACTGCCACCATTACCGACAAAGCACTGAATCTGTAGTTAGTAGCATAGCCAGACCATAAATTATATAAGTAAACGTATTGAGAGAAAAAAAATCACGATGATGCAAATAATAAGGAAAGCAATTTAGACAAATGAATTAAGAACATTATGTGAAACATACATAAAGGAGGGTCCTTCTAATTTTCTATATCCATCCGAGCAAGCCATTGACACATCGATTGAAGAGTAAATCTATCTGAATATACACATGATGCATTTAATTAATATTATCATATACCTTCCAAGTTGATTTGCAAGCCCCTATTTTTGTTGACTTGATCATTTCATGTTATGAGACAATTAGAACAAAGCCTCACTTTGTCGTCAAAGGTTCACCCGACTGTTGTTTGTCAGATGTATAACTTAATCTTTGAACAAACAACATCTCAACTACAAAAACAACAAAATACAATTGAATTAGAGATAAACAAATCAGATTGGAAGTTACAAGTCAGACAGATTGTATGTTTTCAACGAGTCCATAACCATGTACATCGCTTTCAAGATAAAATTGTTTAGTGTTTCCATTGAATGTTTAGTCTCAGACACTATCATACAGCTTCACTTCCCTTGATTTATTTACTCATGTAGGCTAGAAAATAAGGTGACAAAAGAAGGACTAGCCCAAAATCATAATCATAAACATAAGATGACCATTATCTACATCATTTTCATGCAGATGTTTAACAATTATTCACATTCGAAGATTAAAACAGGTTACTGTCATCTGTATAGACATAAGTCATAACTTAATCCAATCCACAAGCACAATTGCATGCTACGACTTTCCTTGAAAAAACCGTGTCATGTCATCCAAGAAGAACAAATGGTGGCTTTAGCAGAATCAATCAGAATAACAGTGCTTATATAAATCTAAATACAGTAGCCAACCTTATTAGTTATTAGTATCATTGCTCGATGTGGAGCCAATCCAGTAATTCCTTCCAAAAACCTACATCTGTGGTTGTAGTGCGCCTTACTCGTGTGATCAGTAACTTGGTCTGCAAACTTCTGTTTTCTTCCCTCCAATGTAACTTGAGCATCAAGAAACACTCTTTAAGTCAAGGAAATATATACCCAAGTAAACAATTACTAAATTCCATAAATGCAAAGAATAAGGCCTAACTTATGAATATAGGTCCATGTATTCTAAAAGATATTTTAAATGAGTTGTAGATATGCTATAAGTTTGCAAAACGGCATTAAAATACTCACCACAGAATATGTCAAGGAGCAGCTCTGTTAAAGGCCGGCCAACTCTTTTGATCGTATCAATTGTCAGGCGGAAACACTTCAATGGTAATGATTTTAAACTATTTAGTTCAGCGTAAGCTTTGAAGTCTAAAGCTATGCCACCGGTTCTCACATTTGGATCATAGAAAAGGGATGAACTGGGTTGAATTCAAATAAACACATCTATTGAAACTCTTGAAAAACATTATTTTGGAAACAAAAATTCTCGAAATCCATTGTCTCCTTCATTAGCGGATAAGTAGTTGATAATCATTTCTGTGGTGGTAGCATCTACAGAAAAACCTTTGTCTCTCATCACTGTAAGGTATTTTATTGACCTTGCAGTCTCTCTTTTTCCTACCAAACCTTGGACAAAGACATTGTAAGTGCAGCTATTAGGCATGCATCCATTCTCTTCCATATTTATTAGCAACTCTTCAGCTTTATCCAACATTCCTTGTTTAGAGAAACCGTTAATCATAACAGTATAAGTATAAACATTAATTTGCAAACCTTTAGCAGGCAAACAGGAAAAAAGTTCCCATGCAGCATTCAGTTTTCCAGCACCACACAATCCGTCAAGTATAATGCTATAAATCACAATATTAAGATCTAGATTACTCTTCTCTAATGCCCGAAACAACAACAACGCCTCAGAAAGAAGTTGGCATTTACACAGTCCATCCAATATAATGGCACAAGTTTGAATATTCGGAACTTGCCCGTATTTGTGCATATTTAAAAACAGCTCCTTTGCAGCTAACGGTTTACCGACTTGACAAAATCCACCTATGAGAGTGGTCCATGTGACAACATCAGGAGTGAATCCAACCTTAATCATTTCATCTAAGAGGTGCATAGCTTTATTAATGTTTTTACTCTTACACCATCCATGAATGAGTGAAGTATAAGCAACAATGTCCGGTAAACAGCCCCTACTTACCA
The DNA here is from genome assembly GCA_022829125.1 of Lathyrus tuberosus. Taxonomy (NCBI): domain Eukaryota; kingdom Viridiplantae; phylum Streptophyta; class Magnoliopsida; order Fabales; family Fabaceae; genus Lathyrus; species Lathyrus tuberosus. Next base: position 8,665,633 of record JALAZF010000087.1, on the reverse strand, counting down.
TTAGTTCAAATACGCCTGTGGCCTCATTCATTTGATTTTGCAAACAATATCTATCAATCAAAGAATTATAGGTAAACACATCTGGCGCTTCCCCTAACATAATCATAAACCCAATCACACTTTTCGCCTGCATAACTTTACCTTGTTTGCATAAAGCATCCACTAAAATGTTAAGTGTTTGCAAATCCGGCATCATTCCCGTTCTCATCATCTCCTCCATCAGCAAGCCAGCCTCTCTCCAACGGCTGAAATTACAAAGACCTTGAATCAAGCAAGTGTAAGTCACAAGATTAGGCAGAATACCCTTACTACTCATTTCCAAACACAAATTCAACGCCTCGGATACCAATCCATCCTTGCATAAACCATCCATAATTGCGCTATAAACAACCACATTAGGGTTCCATTTTCTCTCTTCCATCTTCCTTAACCACCCAACAGCTTCAGAAGTTTCCCCCATCTTACATAACCCATTAATCACCACCCCATAAGTTTTAACATCAGACCGATACCCCATCTTTTCCATATGCTCCACCAACTCCACGGCCCGACCCACATCGCCTCGAACACAAAACCCGTTAACAAGAGTTGTAAAAGTCACAACAGAAGGCTCAATACCAAGTTTAAACATAGTCCCCAAAACAGAAAATCCAAAAGCAACCAACTTTAAACGGCAAAGTGAATTAATAACAATATTAAGAGTAAAAGTATCAGGCTTTATTCCTAGAGAAGAATACATTTGTTTAACCAAAGATATAGCAGCTGTGTAATGCTTCATCCTCACAATAAACCCTAATAACAAAGTAAAGTCTACTACAGAAGGCAAAGGGTTCATTCCAGCCATAATGTGAAAAAAGTTCAAAGCTTGATGAATGTTTTTCAGTTTACCTGATTGGAATTGGGTTCTCAATGAATTCAGGAACTGGGTTCTGTTGCTATGCGAGTCGAATTCATGATCAAAGTTTGTTGCTTTGGTGCAATGAGAGTGAAGTGGAAAAGTTAAAGAAGAGAGAGAGGTGGTGGTGCCCATGTGGTGAAAAAGACGAAAACGAGAAAGAGAAGAGATTCTTGGAAGCATTCAGAGGAATGGTGTGAAGAAGAGAGTGAGAGAGAAGAGAGAACATGTTCTGTTATTGGCTTGGCTGAACAAGGACTTTTTGAATTTCAAGCTGAGCAAAAGCAACAACCCAAAAAACTCGGCTACGCTATACCTAATAAATATATCAAAATGCATTAAAAAAATATATTTTAAAAAATAAATCAAATTATTAAAAGTAATATTTCGTAAACTATAAAATAAAGAGAAAATTGGTGAAACAACTGAAAGTGCAAATTAGTTTTACACTGTCAACCAATGACAATCATACATTTTATTAGTTGATAGTGTAAAACTTTTTGCACTGTGAGTGCATCTCCATTAAACCCTAAAATAAATTATTAACACAAATAAATTAAAAATATAGATTTGAAATAAAAATTTAAAATAATTTTTTGTTGGTCTTGTGCTCAACAATTTTCTGTAGAGAGAGCAATAATTGTTTGTCTTTTACTAGCGTAGGATATTAGGTTTTCACCCATGAATTGATAGTTTTCACTAGTGGATTTTCTCTTGATCCTATCCCTAACATAGTTTTTTTGTGTGGAAAATCTCGATATCCGGCCTTGCGACCGACTAATCCAATAGGGACCAATCCCACCGTCCACTAGCGGTGGTACCGTTTAAAGTCAGAGCAAAACTCTGTATGTACTGGCCCACACAAAGATTGATTGCACCTAGTAGGATTCGAACTTGAGACCTTGAGAGGGGCGCACTCTCAAGATCCAAGCCTCCACCACTAGGTTAACCCTTGGGGTTATCCCTAACATAGTTAGCATCACAAAATCTAACTATCTTGTAATTTAGGGATTTTTTATAAAGAAATCCTAGATTAGTAGTTCCTTTTAAATACCTAAAAATCCTTTTAATAACAGTTAAGTGAGTCTCTCTAGAATCTGACTAGAATCTTGCACACAAACATACACTGAATAAAATATCTACCCTAGAAGTTGTTAGGTAAAGTAAAGAACCAATCATACCTCATACAACTTCTGACACACTTCGGTGTTATTTTCCTCTTTGCTAAGATTGTAAGTTGGATGCATTGGAATAGTCATGATCTTGCAATCCTCTAGCTTGAATTTATCCAGAAGCTCCTTTGTGTATTTTGACTGATGAACCTATATTCCATCATTGAATTGGTTGATTTGAATTCCAAGGAAAATTTTAGTTCTCCCATCATACTCATTTCAATCTCAGCATGCATAGACTCAGAAAACTCTTTGCAAATAGTGACATTAGTATAACCAAAAATAGTACCATCATTATACACTTGGACAATTAAGATGTCATTTTTCAAAGTCTTTCTGGATAGTGTAGTGTCAACTTGCCCTTTTTGAAAACCATTTTTTAATAGAAAATTACTCAGTCTCTCATACCAAACTCTTGGAGATTATTTTTGGTCATATAGTGATTTCTTAAGTTTAAACACATGATCTGGGTGAATTGAATCCTCAAACCCAGGTGGTTGTTTAACATACATTTCTTCAGAAATGATACCATTTAAAAATGTCCTCTTAACATCCATTTGATATAAAATGATATAATGATATAATGATTAATAACATAAGAGAGAAGTAATCTGATTGTCTCTAACATTGCAACAGGTGCAATGGTTTCAGAGAAATCTATATCTTCTTCCTGACTGTAGGCTTGAGCTACAAGTCTAGCTTTATTTCTTACCACTTCTTCTTGCTCATTAAGCTTGTTTATACCCATTTTGTTCCAATGATGTTCTTTTGACGAGGTTTGGGTACCAGATTCCAAACATCGTTCCTTTGAATCTAGTTCAGCTCTTCTTCTATTGCTACAATCCAGCCATCATCAAATAAGGATTCATCAACATAAGTAGGTTTAATCATGGAGATAAGTCCTAACATTCAGTGATCTTCTCTAAATGTAGACCTTGATCTTAGAGGACTATATTTGTTTTCAATAATTTGCTCTTTTGGATGTGAAAACTTATACTTGAAAATATTTATGGATTGAGTTCTTCTTGTGAGCTATCATGAGTTTCTTAAGAACTTTCTTCTTCTAGATGAGCTTCAGAAGTTGGATTAGCTTATGGACCACCGCTTCTAGACTACCAGCTTCTGGATTTCCAACTTCTAGACTACTGGCTTCTGGGCTTCCAGCTTCTGGAGTGTCTTCAGATACACAAAAATCTGAAAAAATTTCAAACTATCTCTAACATTTTATTGTCAGTCTCTTTGTCATCAAATCTTATGTATATTGACTCTTCAACCATTTTGGTTTCAAAGTTATACACCATGCATGCCTTTGAGCGTTCAGAGTATCCTAAGAAGATATCCTTCTAAGCTTTTGCATCAAATTTTTTTAGATAGACTTTATTGTTCAAGATGTAACATGTACATCCAAATTGATGAAAATAAGAAATGCTTGGCTTTCTTCCCTTAAAAATCCCATATGAAGTTTTGTTTACAATGGCTGCTACAATATCACCCTTCTGAAAATCGGCGCTACTGAACTTAATCAAGTTGCACTGCTTCTGACCACGTGAGCTAGCTTGTTGACTAGGACGGTAACCCGATCCAAAACGATTGTGCTTCTCTACCACATCCAGCACATGCCCCCATCCAGGCAGGGCACCTCTCTTTAGCACTCTTGGCAGATGATAAAGTCATTTTTGGTGATTTACTTTGACTAGTTGAAGCAGAGCTGACATCTTCGAACTCAAGACATTGCAATGGCACCTCAGCTATGCCTTCATCAGTCTCGACATATCGAAAGGATGATAACTCGCTTACTAGCAAATCCTCTTCACCACAAACGATGACCAGTTGATCGTCAATCATGAATTTCAGTTTCTGATGCAATGTGGAAGTAACTGCTCCTGCGCATGGATCCAGGGCCGACCCAATATGCAACTATATGCAGGATTGATATCCATAACTTGAAAAATAATGGTAAATAAATGCGGTCTGATCTTAATGGGCAGATCCACCTCGCCAATAACGTGCCTTCTAGAACCGTTAAAAGTTATGGCAATTAAAGCGCTTAGCCTCATCTCGCTCCCTTTTACCAGTAGTTGACTCAATGTGCCCTTAAGCATCACGTTGAGAGAAGAATTGGTATCCACAAGGACGCAGATAACAAGGCGTCCATGCAAGTCACCGATATGCACAAAGCTCGATTATGGGCAGTTCCTTCAGGAGGCAACTCTGATTCATTGAAACCCAAATATCGACTGACAGTTATGTTTGCGACCACATCATCAAACTGCTCTATGGGGATATCATACATTACATGGGCAACATTCAAACTTTCAACAAAGCCAATTTGTGTGCGGATGAGCTCATGAGCAAGGATAAGATTGAAATCTTTGAGGGTGTCTGCCCCAGCTGATCCACAATCTTAAAATCACTTTTCTTGATCCGCTTGAGAAATTCTTAATCATCGATTGCCTCTTTACTTTTCGCAATATCCTCAGACGAAGTGACTGGCACTGATGCAGCAGTAGATGCCCCTTGTTGCATAATAGGGGTTGTTGAAGCAGATTTCTCCTTAGAAGGAACAACAGTTGGAACTTGCACTAGCTTAGATGTGACCTTTGGAGCAAACACTCATCCACTACGAGTTATGCCTCCAGCGACGGTAACATTCACAATCTCGGATTCAAAGAACTGAATTTCTCGACCCCCAGAAAACACGGTAGAGACATACTTCCAAGGTATCTCTTCTAAATTCTGATACGGGAAAGGCTTTGGCGTATAAACAGTGATAGGTTGTATCTTTTTAGGAGCCAAATCAAGATTATACTTGTATTGTTTTAAGAAAGCTTCGGACAAGTCTCTCCATGAGCGAATCTTGCTATGCTCTAGACCCATATACCAATCCAAAGAAGCTCTAGACAAGCTATCTTAAAAGCAATGCACTAACAATTCATCGTTGTCAATGTAGGATGCCATCTTTCTACAGTACATTATCACATGACTCCGAGTACAGCTCAACCCTTTGTACTTTGGCAGCTCTGGAATCTTGAACTTTTGCGGCAGCACAACATTAGGAACCAAACACAAGTCTTTGGCATTTGTTCCAAAAGTATAATAACCTTCGATAGTTCTGATCCTTTCATCTAACAGCTTAAGATCAGTAGGTTTGTTATGATTAGCAGGTCTGATAAGAGTCTGTGGATTTGGAAGTTGTGATGCAGTTGGGCAGGCATCTGCGGGGAAACAATCTGAGACGGATATACCAACCCAGAATTTACCATCTGACTAGAGTTCTGGCCCATCTGAAAACCATATTGATAACCAGGAGGAGGTACCAAGGCAGCCGAGGATGTCCCATGATAAGGCATTACAAAATGAACATTTTGAACAACAGTTTGAGCGAATTGAGACAGAACCAGGACATGAATCGGAGGACCTCTATACACATGTTCATCTTCATCAGGGGTCTCAACATCAATAGACACAGAAGTCTGGCGAGTCTGTGCTTGAGGAATCTCATGATCGTCATGATTCACCACAAGAGGTGGAATCGGAGTAGGCATGCCCCATGGGTAAGCAACAGAATGAAGGTACAAGAAAGACACAAGAAAGGGGGGTTTGAATTATGTATTTACTCTTTTGACAACTTTTAACTTATTATCGTTAAGACGCTAAGATAACATCAGAGTTCGTTGAGAGACTCTGACTTGTGAAGTAACATTCAGACTTGCCTTGCATGAATCGTAAGAACCACCAAGAGTCTGAATGCTATGTGCATCATACAGAACTTGCAGAGCGGAAGCTTATTAGAGTTGCAAGGTTCTGACTTGCTTATGTAAGGTTCTGATACTTAATATAGAAGAATAAACAAGGACATTAAGCATAAGAGTAAATAACACACGATATATCCTGGTTCACCACAAAGGCTAATCCAGTCCACCCTCCTCAGGTGATTTCGCCTTGAACACAAGGTCTTAATCCACTATAATCAATCTCGATTACAGATGCACGGGCAACAGCCGGTGACTAACCACTTGCACAGTCGCACTGTGACTAACATGCAATGAACCGTTCAAGGATTCAACTTAATAAATATAACGAACATTGACCTACAGGTTCCAATCTCGCAAGATCTACTGCTAGGCTTTCACAGCTAGACATTCAGGGATTCATCGCAATGAATATAACGCTACTGACCCTTTTTCAGGCTTTTCCCACAATGACATCTCGCCATTGTCTTCTCGAGTCTCCGGTCACACTGGCCACTCAAGGAATCCTAATTCACCAAGAATTAGTTATACAGGAGATTACAAAGATGCTTCTTAACAAGCAGATTACTCCTAAGTTTAAGTACAAAGAACACACAAGTGTTCAAGCAAGATGTGAGCAACATCTCCTTGCTATTCTAAGAAACTACAAGGATGTATAATGATTTGACAGTTGTTGACATCCTATAGATCTTCTTCTTCTTCGTCTTCTTGGTTGAGCAAGCTTTGAGCAACAACTTCTTGCTTCAGATCTTCAATGCAGCACTGACGAGAAGGTGGTTGATGACTTGACTGATTTGCAATGTTGTCTTCTTCATCAATAGCTTCTGTACCAATTCATTGTTGTTGTGTTGAATGATGATCTTTGAGCTTCAACAATAATGGCCATGTGTAAATAGTGATAGCTTTGGATATTCTAAGTGTTACAACGAGAACTCATCGTTGTTGATATCTTTACACAATGACTTGGTCAATTCATGAATGATACATCCAATTGATGATCAATGGAATCGACACATCAGAAGCGAGAACACTTTCCTTTAAATAGCCTAGTAGAAATATAACTGTTTGAAATATTGTTGGCTGTTGGAAAAGAGGCGTTGTGTAATAATGAGCTTTACTGACACATCTCATTTTTGTTGTGGGAGAAGTGACGGGATATCTTCTTGAGCAGTGTGTACATTTGTTCACAACGGTAACATTTGACTTTCAAACTTCAGAGGCTTCTGATGGTAATTTGATAAAGCATGAGTAGAGCCTTCTTAACAGGATATCTGATACGTCAAGTCTTCAGTCATTTGAAGAAGTCCATTAGGAATCAGTCTTCAAAACTTCAGCACTTGTCTTTAAGAACATTATCCTTTACTTCTTCAAGTCTTCCGAAACTTCAGAACTCGTCCATTAGGAATCTGTCTTCAGAGTCTTCAGCACTTGACCATTGGAACAGTAATCTTCAGAACACATAAGTCTTTAGAGTCTTTCTGTACTTGGTCTTCAGAGCCTTCCGCCTTCAGAACTTCAAGTCATGAGAGTCTTCAGCACTTCGGTTCTCTTCTTCAGAAGCTTCGCAATCTTCAGAATCTTGACCATTTTCAAAGAGCATCCACAAGAGCATTGCAACATCAATATCAGCATCCTTGGATCTGACTGATCACGATTAGATACAGAAGCATTCTTGCTTCTTGCGACTTGTGTCACACATAGTAACTTCGCATATTATCAATTACGCTCATCTGGCTGGTGCTTGTTGGATTTGATAATTTCTATGAATATGATCTGCACACAACATACGTTATAACATAAAATGGTTCTTTCACAAATACGTATTGTTATCATCAAAACATAGATTGATTTATAGAGACAACGCTTGCTCTCACACAGAATTCCCATTGGACATGGGTGCAACAAAAGGTTGATACTGCACAAAAGTACTACCACTAGCAGTCTGAGAAGTGAAATTTGGGGGCATTCCCCAAGGAAAAGCAGCTGGCATCTAATTCGGACCAGGCTGAGAGTTTGGAGGGTTGATAGTAGGATGAACAATAGTCTCAACTGGCACTTCAACCACAACATGAGAAGAAGTAACAACATGAGGAGAAATTGCCACAAGAGTGACAACAGTTGCATCAGTAGCAGTTGCAACAACAGAAGTAGCAGCGACAACGTCCTTCTGAGCGTGAAGGAACTCCATGATAACATCCATGTTAGTCTGGAACTGATCCATCCGACCTTGAAATTGAACCAAATTTTCCTTATAGGCAGCGTTCTCTGCTTCGAAATCAGCCATGATCTTATATTTGCTTGAGCGAGTGAAATAATGATGTCGAGTTGTCGTCTTGCTTCAAGGCGGAGACTGACAATGTATGCATCTTGTTTTTTATGGATGAGGGACGTGCATATGTGTGCATGAATGAATGCAATGCATGCAAAAATAAATTTTTAAATTCCAGGAATTCGTAAGCTTATTTTTGTTAACAATAATCATAAAGCATACAAGTAAAAGGTGAAAAGATAAAACTGGCAAGAGACACTCCTCATTCATTCAATAAAGGGAAAAAGTACAAGTCAAATACAACTCAAATATCTGCCTTTTGGGCTACAAAAAGATCAGCCTGGATCCTATAAAAAAACACCCTACAAACAGATAAGAAGTGGAAAATAGCCCAAGGAGTCTTGTGCGGCAGCACATCATCATATGCATCCTTCAACAACCATAGCAAGTCTTCAAGTGTGTGCTCGACAAATCTGGCTAGATGGCCATGTCTCTCACTCTAGTACTTTGCATCCTTTATGAGGTTACATAGCAAAGATTGATTAGGTCCCTAAAGAAGATTCTATAGAAAGGCCTCTTTCTAATCTAAGAGGACTTGCAGATGGCGGCTCTGGTGCTCCTACCAAGTGCTCTCTAAGTTGAGTTGGTTGATCTCCTCTCGGTTTTGATGCGCTTGATCTTGCAGCTTCTGAATCTCACCAAAGGCTTTGTCGAGCTTAGCTTGACATTGAGAAAAGTCTTTTACCCACTGATCCGCACAGCTTTGTTCACTTTATAGCTTTGTTTTTTACTCTGATAACTTTACTCGAAGTTCTCCAAGTTGCTTCATGTAGCTCAACTCATCCTTGTTGGCTTGGTACTAAGTGTCGACAAGTTATCTCTTCTTTGAGGTAAGTCCATCGTAAGTACTCTTCAAAGCATCATCCACTTTCCTCCGCTTATTTTGTTCAACTTTCACCTCTTTGAGCATGCGCTCCCTCTTCTGATGGAGCTCAGTTACAGCTTTCCTTCTCAGATGTGACTCTATCAAGGTTGAGACGAAGTTCAACATTCTCCTTTTTCAACATCTCAATAGTCTGCTTGAGTTAGTCGACTTCAGATGGAGGAACAATGGCAAGTTCAGGAAACTTGACATTCATGGAAGGCTCGGAAGGAAATGGCAGCAATGTCTCCTTGACTCATTCCTTAACCCATTGTGTGTAGGATTCCTTAGCTATGCAGTTCTTCTTACCGAACTCGGCTCTTCCTTCGCAATGAATCTAAGCCCAGACAGCACTAAACCTCTTCAGTAATCCCATGTCATCAACCCCTTCATGAAAGATGAACTCTTCCACTACCTCATAATCTGGCTTGTCAACCATAGGATATCCCAACTGACGGAAGACAAGTCTCGGATTGTAGTTAATTCCACCCTTTGTACCCAGGAGAGGTACATTGGAGAATTTACCACAATGAAGAATGATCTTAGTATCGTCGTAGACTCGAGAATACCAAGAGATATCATCAGCAGTAAGACATAATTCGTTGAGACTATTTAAGATTTCCATTATTCTCAATGAAGGGCCCTTCTGCAAAAGGTGAGACATGAACCAACGGTACAACAGAGGAGCACAACAGACAATAGTTCCTTTCTTCTTTTCATTCCTCTAATGAATAAAATAATAGGTATCAGCAAGAAGCGTAGGAACAGGGTTCTTGGACAAGAAGATATTGATGGCAGTCTGATCTATGAAATCCTCCATGTTCGGAAACAAAACAACCCCATATATCAACAAAGCAAAAACGACATTGAAAGCCTTCCAGCTTCCAGCTTCAGCAAAATAGGTGGCCTTGTCTATTAGAAACTTCGAAGCAAACCCTCGAATATAATTCCCTTTAGTCTTGATATTTTCCACATCCGTTTTACTATTGCAAAGAGCTTCAGCAATAAGGGGAAACTTCGCACAACTTCAGGTGTAGACAAAAGGAACATGATCCTTGATCTCAACCCTCAAGATATGGGAATACTCCTCAAGTGTAGGTGCTAACTGATAATCATGAAATGTGAAGCACCTAAGTGGTGGGTCATAGAACTGAACAAGTGTATGAACGGCAGTGATGTTGACTTCAACGTTGAGGATGGCCAAAAGATTACCATAGTCATCTTTGAAAACCCCTTTGTTATCTTCAACCATGCGGGATACTAAACCTCTTAAAGTCTTCAGCTTAGGCTCCACAAACTTGTAGCTAAAGATACCTCTGCAACAAGTACTCATCTTCTATGATTATGTCAACAAAGAATAAGCCTTCGAATAACCAGGAAATGCATATGCAAAAATTAATTTACATGATGAAATGATATGTAACACAAGAATCAAGAAGCCAAGCACAGTCTGAATAATCAATTATGAACAATCTGAATATCTGCATATATAATTATGTGTCGGTGCAAAGATCTGACGTGCGTGAGAGAACAAAAGGTATGAAGAGTCTTGGTTTCCTGCAAAAACCCAATATCCCCTCACAGATGTGATCTAGACTCAACAAGGTGGTCCCTAGAAGGTTCCCAGACCAATGGAATCAAGTGAAAATACCCAGTCGTAGCGAATTCTCGCAGGACGAAGGCATTCTCAAGCGAAACATAGTCTGAGTGTGGTTTTTGTGACAACCCAACGCGTAAAACGCAGGCGTCACGACTATCCACGTTTTATCCTGTGTGCATGCTTAAGCCCGGTTATAGAGCTTATCTCTCCAATAATATCTACCAATCTCAACTACAGCAGAACATATAGTAGATATCCAGAATATACAACATATGAATATTTAAAGCAGTAAAGAAATGCAGTAAATAACATAAAGATAAAGCAAATAAAACATGAAGATAAAGCAAGTAAAGCGCAAAAGATAAACACCAAAACAAGCAAGCAAGCAAACGAAACTAGGCGAGACCCTAACTTGCAAGAGCAATGACTCCCTAGCAGAGTCGCCAGCTGAAGCTAACGGGATTATACCTAAGTGAATCGCACACTCAAAGATACAACAGAGCTACCACCGAACTTTATTTAGTCCCAAAGGATATGGAAAATATCGATAAAACCCAAGGGGAAGAGAAACGGGTAAGGGGTCGGTTATGCGAAAGGAAGGTACTAGCACCTTACACATTCGTCGTACTCGATGAGAACCATTTCGATTGCTTTTAGGATTGGATGGGTTATCTATTTAAAGGTTTCTAGCTAAAAAGAGGAAAGAGAAAAGAGAAAGGAAGTGCTCGCGGAGGATTAGGGACCTTACGCCTACGTACCCTCATAGTGCAATGAGGAAATCAGAGCTCCGTAGTTCAAGGAACCAGGGGAAAGGAAAAAGAAGGTGGCTCGCCAAGATTTCACAATCTCGTGCTTACGTATCCTCATAAGTGCAATGAGGAATTCAGAGCCTTCGTAGTTCGGAGAACAAAGACAGGAAATGAAAGGAAAATTGTGTCAAAACCAAGAGAAAAAGAAGTAGCAAGACTCCATTGGGTAATGCAAAAGAATGATGTCAAAACCAAGAAAGAAAGACACGAGAATAATGGCAACTCTACTGAGGATAAGACAAAAGATGGTGTCAAAACCAAGAGGATAAAGGAGCAAAAGAACATCTGCCACTTTACTGGGAAGTAAACAAAGGGAATGATGTTGAAACCAAGAGACTAGAGGAGAAAGCGATATTGAATCGAGGTAAAGTAGGGCTCACTAAGGATTTGGTATATTAACTGACGAGCAATGGTTAACCGAAGAAAAAGAGAGTACAATTCTGTGGGGACAAAGCGTTGGTGTCAATAGACAGGTTGTGATAAACCAAAAGGAAAGAGTACTGAACTAAACGAAGGTATTTGACTTTGAGAGGATTTCGGTATATTAACTGATAAACAATGGTTAACTGAAAGAACGGGTGTGGAACCAAGTGAAGGTTGTGACCCAAAAGATGGGTGTGGAACCAAGCGAAGGTTGTGGAACCAAGCGAAGGTTGTGACCCAAAGGCGTGAGTGTTTGAACAAATAGAGGGTTGCTAACTCACAGGGGTATTGGTCTTAACAGAAAGACTGTGATTAACTAAAAAGAAATGAATGATTAACCACGAATAGGTGATTAACGCAAGAGGAACTCAGTATGTTAACAGACGGACTGTGGTTAACTGAGAAATGATGCAAATTGGTGTTTTAACTGACAAGCAGTGTTTAACCAAAGACGAGGGAGAGATCCAAGGAAAGGTTGCGAACTCCGCTAGGGATTCGGTATTTAATAGGAAGACTGTGATTAACCGAAGAGAAAGATTGAGACTTTGTTGGGAAAGAAAAGTATTTGGTAATTAACAGAATGACTGTGATTAACTAAAGAGAGAAATGATTATGACTCTGATGGAGCCAATGAACAGTGATCGGCCAAAAGAAAGGGTGTTAAACCAAGAGATGGTTGCTAACTCAAAGTGACAAAGATATTTAACTAAGGAAATGGTGATTGATCAAAGGAAATATTAAAAGGGGCAAGAGTCATCAAGGAACGACTCGGCTGGGGATTGAAATACACTACAGTCTAGAGATAAAGATGATTATTCCAGGCACAAGGTCATTCGTCCCCTACCCAAAATAATCAGAATGAGTGTAGGAATTCTCCACTCTCATCCCTTCTCTAGCACTCAGAATATAGTGCAGAGATTGAAACCGACAGAGTAACTGTGCCAACTTGTACAGTGCTTTAGGGCATTGTGCAGACCTCTGACTCAGCAGGGGATTAAGAGAAAAAGTCTCTAAAAGATCTTAAAGAGAGAAGCGAGGGGAGATTGACTAATCGAAACAAGGTTTCAATCAATCGATCAAGGGAAATGATCAAGCCGACAATCTTCCTAACATATCGAAAGATCGTCAAAGCAAACGTGCGAAGTATTGATTATACAAAATTAAATTTGCTCAATGAAGAACAAACTTAATGCAATCAAGAACGAAATTGCAAGGCAGTACCAAACATCAATTAGCATGCATCACTAATCATGTTATCATGTAAACAAAAGTGTGCAAGAATCGACATGATCATACAATGTAAAAGATGCAAACAATTCCATAATCGATAAATCGTGCATCAAAAGGTTGCATACATGCTTCAAACAGAGGTTAAACAGCGCATAAAACAACCACAAACATTAAGCATATCAAGCCATGGAAGTTAAATGAGAAAAGAAGACCAAACAAGCATGAAAAAGCTCAAAAATGGCATTATGGTTCAGTGTTAATGGTTAACCATTTGCTAGGAAAAAATGGTTAATCGATTAACCCTTGAAAAACAGAAGAAAGTTGCTGAAAACAGAGGTGTTAATCGATTAACCATTTTTGCCTAGCAAATGGTTAATCGATTAACCCTGAGACAGTGGCAAAAAATCAGTTTTCAAAAGCACTTCCAGCAATTAATCACTTATCCAATCACTCACATGTTATGGCATGCATTTATACACGAAAATTACTAGGGGTGAGCAAGGGACGGGTCGGGAAGGGTTATGACTAATCCTAACTCTGTCCTAAATTTTGATCGGGCTATTTTAATGACCCTAACCCATACCTAAACCCGAAAAAACCCGATAATATATAAGTTATTTTAGACCGAGTTAATGTAAGACGATATCGGGTTGACTCGAAATATATGGAAAAAAATTTAGTGACTTAAGAAATTTATTATAGTATTTTTAAAAATTCATTTAAATATATAAAATCACTAGCATGAATGAAAAACAATGAAGACATCTAAAGTCAATTTTTTTACATAAAAAGCATGATGTGATTTAATATATGTCATCACCATTTCATTTTCACTAAAACATAGTAAGATGTAAAATAAAAAACATGATGTAAGAGAGCTAAAGAAGTGTGAAAGTTGGGAAGTGGGGAGATTGTACTTAGTATTTAGTGAGTGCATATGTTAAATTATGAGGTGGAAAGTGGAAAAGTGTATTGGAAATTTGGAATAATCTAAATATACCAATAAATTAAATAAATAAATAGTACCACATGTGCATTCGTAATATTAGGATAGGTTGGGTAACCCGAGGGTCAACCTGAACTCGTCCCAACCTGATACCAGGTTCATTTTTGGACAGTCCTTTTTTCTATTTTTTGCATGAGACTAGAAAATGACTAACCCAAAATTATTGGGTTGAGACGAGTCTTCGGGTTGGGTTAGGTTATGCACACCCTTAAAAATTACATCATGTAGAAGTAATTAATCGTCAATTTAAAGCATCCAACATCGGGATCAACAATCAAACAATCACATGATTAATTAACATCAAAAAGCTATTGGATCTACATTGCGAACATGCAAAAGTGATCGAAAACGGTAAATCGAGCAAGAATTACCAACCTACAAGGCGGAGAATTGCCTTGGTGATTGTTGTAAGCAAAGTGTAGTGAGAATAAGCAAAGAAAGCCAGATAATTCCAAGCTTGAGATCAAATCATAGCGAAACTGATAGAAACGCGAAAAATGCTCCGAATACGAATTAGCACCGAAACGATTGAAACGATCACTTGAATTGAAGTAGAAGCTACTGTAAATCCAGAAATCCAAGTAGAAATAGAGTAACGTGGAGGTTTAGCTCAAGAGAATAACAATTTAGATGTGAAGATTGTTACACTCTAATGGTGGAAATTGAGCTTTTGTGTGTGGTTCGGGAAGAAGATGAAGATGAATGTGAAGAAGTTATAGAAAAATCAGAGAGAATTGAGAGAAATGAGAGAGTGATCAAGTGAAAATAGTGAGAATGGTTGAATCCCCCTTCACAAATGTGAAGGTTTCTTTATATAGAGTAGAGGTTTGGAGTGGGCTAGGTTTGGAGTTTGCTTTGGAGCTTGCTTTGGAGCTAGCTTTAGAGTTAGGGACATCTAAATCACTGAGTCAGAAGTTGACTCAGTTAGTTATTTGTTAACTTGGTGGAGCAATCCCAATGCAAGTCCAAAATCCAATGGTTCACATACTTGGAAATGAAGTTACATGGTGGTCTTGATTGAAAATGATGTATTATAGCAAATGCAAGTGAATTCTTGAAGTGTCTAGAATATTCCACTTGATGCTAGAACCAAGTAGACTCCAAAGAAGTAGAGGAAAAGTTGTTGTCATGAAAATGTAGCAGAATCTGCCAAAATACAAGGGTTATTCGATTAACCATTTTGCACTTGCAAATGGTTAACCAATTAGCACAACCAAAACCTGCCCAATTTGCTTGAAAAACGTGTTATGGCCATGATTCTGATTTTTAACCTTTTGCTTTGATGAATAGGCATAGAAACCATTATATTTTGCTGGTGTTGGTGATGTGATGACCTTGTGAGGATGTTGATGCGTATTTTTTTCGCAAGTGTACGAACGCGTCAGAGTAATATAAAAGATTATCGTATCCACAGAGACCAAGTGTCAATCTATCGCTATCTATTGTTAAGGTGTGCATCTAAGGTGATTGAAAATAGTAGTTTTGAAGAGTGCACGGTAGTAAATAAAGTAATTAAAATTAATTGATAAAGACAGGTTCGAATGCAATTCACACAACCAATTGATAATCTAAGTACTTGCTAATAGAACTACTTACGGGCAATGTTTTCTACTTTGAAAAGAACTAATTTGACAGGAACTGTCGCTTTCGCGTACTCAGAACCGAGTTGTACCCCCTAATCAAACCCTCTTATTGTCACGGATAAAAAGGCGCGCATTGCGTTAGAGTAGTAAACCTATTTTTAAGAAATATAGTATCTTGACCAAGTTGAAAAGTATTTTAACCTGGATTTTCTAAAAAAAAGAGGTTCTTACGAACCAGACTTTAAACTTCTTAACGCGTCCGAAAATGGTTTTAAAATCTCTTTTCCTTTTAAATTAAAAACTCCTAATAAACTAAACAAAGCGCTTTCGCTGTTTTTGAAATAGTTTAAAAACAATTAAGTTTAGATAGGCGTTGGACGGCTTTCGATCTTACCCAACGGAATTTAAGAACAGGAAAACTTATATTGAAAGTTAAAATAGCCCTTAAGTGTTTCCATTAACAATTGTACAGATTATCGGTTCGGTTATGATCTTCACATTCTAACCTTTATAAAATTAGCCAGACATGGTAAAGTAAAAGTTCATTTTTAGATTTTTCATAAAAAAAGGTATTTAAGTGCGAGTGCGGAAAGTAAATGAAAGTAGTGCGAGTGCGGAAAGTAAATGAAAGTAATGCGAGTGCGGAAAGTAAAGCAGTGCGGAAAATAAATGAAATTAAAAGACAGTGCAAGAAATAAAGTTGACAAAAGGTAAAGTAATAAAAACCTGCTCCAATCGGAGTGGTTGAATAAAATGCGAACTGAAAGTAAAATGGCGGCAGGATTAACTTCCTTCCAGAGTGCTCCAAGACTTAGTCTCACAGGCTCTTACAGACTCGATCTCTCGAATGTAGTAACACCTCGATGTGAAGCGATTACCACTATTACACTGATATATGCTTATGAACAACTAAACTTGGATGATGAAAAACGAAAATGTAAAGTCCTATTTATAGGCAAGGAAACATGTGGAAAAGACAAGGATGCCCCTAGCATTTGAATTTGGGAGGGAACTCGCTTTGTTCTTGTGGCGCCCGCCACAACACCATGGCGCCCGCCATGAGTGTAAACTTGCTTGGGCAGTTGGAGATCGTGGGGAAAAACAGTTGGGAGGAGTTTGAGACATGGCCACGTCATGGAAGACCCTGTGGCGGCCGCCATAGTGGATGCCATAAGTGTAAAATGCTGATTTTCTCTATTTTAGCTCATTTCGACTTCCTTTTCGCTCCTTTTCTCGCTCGGGGCTCTGATTAGACTAAAAACCTGAAAACAAAGAAAAACATAATAATAACATAATAAAATGACATTAAAAGACTAAGAATGCATGCGAAATCGGAGTCAAAAATACGGTGAAATTCAGTGTCATCAAATTCTCCAACACTTAGACCTTTGCTTGTCCTCAAGCAAAACATTTAAAGCTCAAAGTAAGAAAACTAGTGCTGACACGTGATTCGGGCAAAAAGGGCTTCTAAGTTCAAGTCAGGATGCAGTGACAGGTACTAAGTGAACCAAGGGTATCGTAATGACACTTATCCGCAGAGGCGGACATAAACTTCATTCTTATATTAATCAACCGTACCATCCCACAATAACTAGGCCTACCTCTTCATCTCTTTTTTGGGTCCTTTTCATTCAGGCGCAATCACATTAAGCCCGTTATCCGTACATGTTTCATAGTAGAGTGACCTGTTAGTGATTCTGATCCAAAACATAGGGTTTCTGGCACATAAGACTGTGTAAACCCTTTTATTTAACCCAAATGCAGTTGTGGGGGATCGAATCGTAATCCGCCCTACCGAGTTCAGCGCCAGATACCTCTGAACCAACTAACAATGGGTGAGCTAAAATTATATTTTTTTGTGTGGCAACAATTCAACTTTTTGGGTTAAACGACCTTGTGAGGGTCATCTATCCGGAGTTTGCCTTATTCTTTATTTATTTTACTGGATCATTCACTTATGTTCATCGGTCCCCTACGTAGAACATGCTTAGGCCGGAGCTGACTGCAGAAATAAACTACTTAGGACAAATTTGGAAATGATGATTAAGGCCATGGTACATGGGGTTTTAGAATGATTCCTATATTCGTGAAGTCTACGGTGCTAAAACGATACTAATGTTTCAAAAAGTTCACCTAAGTCACCACATCCTAATCCAAACCTGTCTTAAAGCCTAAAAAACGTGTAGAACAACAATGTTTTCTTTTTGCAAAAAATTTTTTTTTAGGGCTAAAGAAATGGGGAAAAAATGAGGGTGCACTAGAGATACACTGTACTGGTGACTCGTCAGACTCATGCATTTTCTAAAAAAAAAAAAAAAGACATAGATAAAAACAATAAATAAACAACTAACTAAAAATGGAAATAGAAAGCAATAAAATCCCCTCCCACACTTAAATCGAACATTGTCCCCAATGTTTCGAAATAAGATAAGGAGAGTAACCTGTAAAACTACTGATGTGGACCACTGGTGCCCTCGTCGTCCTGCTGGGAATGCCTGGGACGACGGGATCTGCTACGATGCTGGTCTCTCCGGTCCAATCGGGCTGATAAGGCTGCCTGGGCATCTCTGACCTGTCGAAGGTTACCTAGAACGGAACCTTGAGTAGCCTCCATAAGCTCGTAATGCCGGCGGTTGAAGTCTTGCTGACGGGATTGCTCGTTTGCTATCGCAAGCAAGGTGTGAGAAACGGACTCGAAGGATCGATCTGTCCTCCGCCGTGATTCTTCCATGAAGCTCATATTATCCGTCAGTTGTTGCTGAATGGTAGAGAGAAGGTCATCTCGCCTTTCTTCTCTAGCCATAAGGTCACGCCACATCTCCTCAGTTACATAGGATCCAGGGACTGAACCTGCAAAAGGGTTAGAGGAAGAGGGTGCGGTGTGTGGTGGTGAAGGATGATGGGGGGATACATGAGGTATGGGAGACTGATCTCTCCGCTCAAATTCTTCGTCAGTGTCGTGTCCCTCCGCATCAGGAATATTAGGAGGAAGTGGACAAAGTAACGCTCTCTCTGGGCGTCATTCCTGAAAGTCACATGCATGTCGTCAAAGTTCTGCATTCTGCACAGAGTTAGGAAGAAAGTCCTGTAAAACACAAACATTTTAAACATTAGTCCTGACAAAATATAACAAGAAATAAAATAAAACAAAATGTAGAAAGAGTAAATAAGGTAAGAAAATCATGGGTTGCCTCCCATGCAGCGCTTGTTTAACGTCGTTAGCTTGACGACTGGAACTTATACATCTCTTGTCGGGATTGGTGGATCACTTAGAGTGTGGCTGGAGTAGGTTGTTGGAATGTCTCCTCCTTCGTAGAGCTTCAGTCTTTGTCCATTGACGATGAATGGTTTACATGTCTCGTTTTTGATTTCAACAGCTCCAGACCTCAGAATTTTTGATACTTTGAAGGGGCCAGTCCATCTTGAACGGAGCTTTCCTGGGAAGAGTCGTAGCCTAGAATTGAACAGGAGAACAGGGTCACCTAAGTTGAAGTCTTTTCTTACGATTCTTTTGTCGTGCCAAGCTTTTGTTCTTTCTTTGTATATTATGGCATTCTCGTAGGCTTGCTGTCTGAGTTCTTCCAATTTGTGGATGTCAAGGATACGTTTCTCACCAGCAGTTAGGTAATCCAAATTCAAAGTTTTAATGGCCCAATAGGCCTTATGCTCTAACTCAAAAGGTAAATGACAAGATTTTCCATAGACTAGTTGGTAGGGGGTTGTTCCTATAGGGGTTTTGAAAGCGGTTCTGTAGGCCCATAAAGCCTCTTGAAGCTTTTGCGACCAATCTTTTCTGGATACAGAGACAGTTTTTTCTAAAATTTGTTTAATCTCCCTATTAGATACTTCCACTTGGCCACTAGTCTGTGGGTGATATGGTGTTGCTACTCTATGCTTAACTCCATACTTGCTTAAAAGCTTATCAAATATTCTTGATATGAAGTGAGATCCTCCATCACTTATAACTAAACGGGGTGTTCCAAATCTGGGGAATATATAATTTTTAAATAATTTAATCACTACTCTAGTGTCGTTTGTGGGTGCAGCTATCGCTTCAATCCATTTAGACACGTAGTCTACTGCAACTAAGATATACTTGTTTCCTAAAGATGGTGGGAATGGTCCCATGAAATTTATACCCCATACGTCGAAGAGTTCTACTTCTTGGATGTTTCTTAAAGGCATTTCGTCGCGTCTTGATATATTTCCTGTGCGTTGGCATCTATCACATTTTACAATGTAAGCATGGACATCACGCCACATGGTAGGCCAGAATAGGCCAGCTTGAAGAATCTTGGCGTAGGTCTTAGAGGTGCTTGCATGTCCACCATAAGGTGCAGAGTGACAATGCTGAATTATACTTTCTACCTCGTCTTCTGGAACGCAACGGCGGAAAATGCCATCTTTACCTCTCTTGAAAAGAAGTGGCTCATCCCAATATAAATTTCTAACATCACTTAAGAACTTCTTCTTCTTGTGGTAATCGAGATCAGGGGGTATGATATCAGTGGCTAGGTAATTAACAAAATCAGCGTACCAGGGCACGTTACTTACAGCTAAGGATTTTTGGAAGTGCTCATGAGGGTCTGGTTCTTTATCTTCAATGGTTTCCACCTGGGCTATCAATCTATCATAGGCAAAATCATCATTTATGGGTACTAATTCAGGATTCAGGTATTCTAGCCTAGATAGGTGATCGGCTACTACATTTTCTGTGCCTTTTTTATCTCGGATATCTAAGTCGAACTCTTGTAGCAACAAAATCCATCGAAGTAACCTGGGTTTAGCATCTTTTTTACTTAGTAGGTAACAGATGGCAGCATGATCGGTGTAAACTATAATTTTGGCTCCTACTAGATATGATCTAAATTTGTCTATAGCGAAAACTACAGCTAGGAGTTCTTTCTCGGTTGTTGCGTAATTGAGCTGGGCGGCGTCTAGGGTTCTACTGGCATAATATATTACATGTAATCTTTTATCTTTTCTCTGACCTAGAACGGCTCCTACAGCGTAATCACTGGCGTCACACATTATCTCAAACGGTTCAGACCAATCAGGGGGTTTCATAATGGGTGCTGAAATCAATGCTTGCTTCAAAAGGTTGAATGCTTCATTGCATTTTTCATCAAAGATGAATTCAACATCTTTCATTAACAGGCCAGTTAAAGGTTTTGTTATTTTGGAGAAGTCCTTGATGAAACGGCGGTAGAATCCAGCGTGTCCAAGGAAACTTCTAACTTCCCTGATAGTCTTGGGTGGTTTTAGGTTCTCTATAACTTCTATTTTTGCTTTATCTACCTCTATACCTCTTTCGGAGATTATATGTCCTAAAACAATTCCTTCAGTCACCATGAAATGGCATTTTTCCCAATTCAGCACAAGGTTCACCTCCACACATCTTTCCAGGATTTTCTCAAGGTTGATAAGACAATTTTGGAAATCAAAACCGCAAACCGAGAAATCATCCATAAATACTTCCATGATTCCATCTAGATAATCTGCAAAGATTGACATCATGCAACGTTGGAAAGTAGCAGGGGCATTACAGAGTCCAAAAGGCATTCGTCTGTAGGCAAAAGTTCCAAAAGGGCATGTAAAGGTAGTTTTTTCTTGATCTTCTGGATGTATAGGTATTTGAAAGAATCCCGAATACCCGTCTAGATAGCAGAAGTAAGAGTGTCTGGCAAGACGTTCTAACATCTGGTCTATGAACGGTAAAGGGAAATGATCCTTCCTAGTTGCTTTATTTAGCTTTCTATAGTCTATGCACATACGCCAACCTCCTTCTATCCGCTTTGCTATTTGTTCACCTTTCTCATTTTGCACAACTGTGATGCCTCCCTTCTTGGGTACCACATGCACAGGGCTCACCCACTTACTGTCCGAGATCTGATATATTATACCTGCTTCAAGCAACTTCAGAACTTCCTTTTTGACAACATCACTCAGTATAGGGTTTATCCTTCTCTGGTGCTCTCTGGAAGGTTTTGAATCTACTTCGAGCGAAATCTGATGCATGCATACGGATGGACTTATACCCTTCAGATCAGAGATATTATATCCTAAGGCTGAGGGATATCTTCGTAAAACGTCCAAGAGTTGATCTGTTTCTTTTTGTCTCAAGGCAGCACTAACTATAACCGGACGATTCATTTCTTCATCAAGAAACTCATATCTCAGGTTCTTAGGTAGTTCCTTAAGTTCCAAGGCTGGTTTAATAGGGCAAGGCATAGGATCTGGGGTAAGGGATAAACATTCGTAAAGGTTATCATCGATGTAGGGTTTCTTATAATTGTCATCTTCCAAAATAAGAGTTGATGGCAGCTTAATTGTTTCAATGACTTCTTCTTGCTCTAACTCCCTAACACATTCATCAATGATATCTATCGCATAACACGCATCTCCTATCACAGGTGCCATAAGAAATTTTGAAAGTATAAATTCTATCTTCTCGTTCCCTACCTCAAAGGTTAGCTTCCCCTTTTTGACATCTATTATGGCTCCAGCAGTCGATAAGAATGGTCTACCTAGAAGAATTGGTATGTCATCATCTTCTTTTATGTCCATGACAACAAAATCAGTAGGGATAAACAGTTGACCTATCCTAACAGGGACGTCTTCGAGTATGCCTATCAGATATTTAACAGATCTATCGGCTAATTGAAGTGACATCTTGGTAGGTTGCAACTCTCCTAAATTTAACCTTTCGCAAACCGCTAAGGGCATTAAGCTCACACTAGCTCCTAAGTCTAGAAAAGCTTTTTCGATGACATGACTCCCCAAAGTACAAGGAATGGAAAAGTTTCCAGGATCTTTATCCTTTTTTGCTAATTTATTTTCGGCAATAGAATTACATTCCAAGGGTTTCGGATCATCAAGTATACGTTTATTGGTAAGGATGTCTTTGAGAAACTTTGCGTAGGATGGTATTTGGGTAATGGCTTCTGTGAACGGGATTTCTACGTGAAGTTTTTCTATAACTTTAATGAATTTCTGATACTGATTATTGATCTGGGTTTGTTTAAGTCTTTGCGGATATGGTATTGGTGGTTTGTATGGCGGGGGTGGTATATAGGTTTTGTCTTTGGGTTCTTCTCATTTTTCTTGACTTTCCTGGTTTACAGATTCCTCTGGTTTCTTCTTTTTATCTGGGATGTTGTCATCTTCCTTAGAAGTTTTGGGATCACTCAACCTTGGGTTACAAGGTTCATCATAAGCGGTCCCACTTCGTAGGGTAATGGCATTTGCTTGTCCTTTCGGGTTTTGTTGAGGTTGTCCAGGGAATTGTCCTCCAGGTGTGGTCTGAGGGGCTTGGTTTAAAGCTACCTGCGAGATTTGGGTTTCAAGCATCTTATTGTGAGTGATTATTTGGTCAACCTTGGTTCCTAACTGGGTAATTAGTTCGTTAACATGAACGTTTTGGTTCATGAACTCCTTGTTTTGTTGGATTTGAGCAGCGACAAAATTATCCACGATTTTCTCAAGGCTCGGTTTTGGTGGTACAGGTTGCATAGGTTGATTTGATCTTGGGGCTTGATAACTTGATTGTCTCGGAGGGGCAGTATTTTGGATAGGGTTATTATTCTTATAGGAAAAGTTTGGGTGATTCCTCCATCCAGGGTTATAGGTATTTGAAAATGGGTTCCCTTGGGTGTAGTTCACTTGTTCAGACCTGGTCTCGTTTAACAGGCTGCATTCTGCAGATTGGTGTCCTTTCGTCCCACATATCTCACAATCTGACGAAACTGCGGCTGCAGTATTCGGGGTTGTACACATATGCTCAACTTTTAGGGCTAATGCATCAATTTTAGCTTGCATCATGTCTATAGAGCTTAACTCATGTATTCCTCCTTGGGCTTCCTTCTTTTCCACTGTCGCTCGTTCTACTCCCCATGATTGGTGGTTTTGGGCCATATCTTCGATAAGGGCACTAGCTTCAGGGTAAGGTTTGTTCATCAGTGCGCCACCTGCGGCGGCGTCGATGGTCATCTTAGTGTTATAATGAAGTCCATTATAGAAGGTTTGAATGATTAACCAATTTTCTAAACCATGATGTGGGCATGCTCTTAATAGCTCTTTATATCTCTCCCAGGCTTCGAACAACGATTCTCCTTGGTTTTGGGTAAATCTAGTTATTTGGTTTCAAAGAACAGCGGTCTTACTCGGGGGAAAATATCTGGCAAGGAATACTTTTCTAAGGTCTTCCCAACTTGTTATGGAATTTGGTGGAAGGGAATCTAACCAAGATAGGGCCTTATCTCTGAGGGAAAAAGGAAATAATCTTAAGCGAATCGCCTCAGGAGGGGCTCCATTGGTTTTAAAGGTGTCTGCTAGTTGAAGAAAGTTTTTCAAATGTTGGTTTGGGTTCTCTGTAGCAAGACCTGCGAATTGTCTCTGCTGTACTAACTGCAGCAGGGATGGTTTAAGTTCAAAATTATTAGCTGGTATGGCTGGATTTACTATACTAGAACTAGGTTCCTCGTTGGATGGTTGGGCGAAATCCTTAAGAGGTCTTTGATTTTGATCCTCGGCCATAACTTTCCTAAGTTTACGGAAATATAAACGTGCGCGAGCGTAACGTTCTGGTTCAGCTAGAGGGTCTACTAAACTACCGGTACTATGAGTTTTTCGCATTGACCGGCGGGTAACTTCCTTAGTCTAAACGGTATAACAACAGGGTACGAAATTTGACGAAATTGGTCCCCGGCAACGGCGCCAAAAACTTGATGCGTATTTTTTTCGCAAGTGTACGAACGCGTCAGAGTAATATAAAAGATTATCGTATCCACAGAGACCAAGTGTCAATCTATCGCTATCTATTGTTAAGGTGTGCATCTAAGGTGATTGAAAATAGTAGTTTTGAAGAGTGCACGGTAGTAAATAAAGTAATTAAAATTAATTGATAAAGGCAGGTTCGAATGCAATTCACACAACCAATTGATAATCTAAGTACTTGCTAATAGAACTACTTACGGGCAATGTTTTCTACTTTGAAAAGAACTAATTTGACAGGAACTGTCGCTTTCGCGTACTCAGAACCGAGTTGTACCCCCTAATCAAACCCTCTTATTGTCACGGATAAAAAGGCGCGCATTGCGTTAGAGTAGTAAACCTATTTTTAAGAAATATAGTATCTTGACCAAGTTGAAAAGTATTTTAACCTGGATTTTCTAAAAAAAAGAGGTTCTTACGAACCAGACTTTAAACTTCTTAACGCGTCCGAAAATGGTTTTAAAATCTCTTTTCCTTTTAAATTAAAAACTCCTAATAAACTAAACAAAGCGCTTTCGCTGTTTTTGAAATAGTTTAAAAACAATTAAGTTTAGATAGGCGTTGGACGGCTTTCGATCTTACCCAACGGAATTTAAGAACAGGAAAACTTATATTGAAAGTTAAAATAGCCCTTAAGTGTTTCCACTAACAATTGTACAGATTATCGGTTCGGTTATGATCTTCACATTCTAACCTTTATAAAATTAGCCAGACATGGTAAAGTAAAAGTTCATTTTTAGATTTTTCATAAAAAAGGTATTTAAGTGCGAGTGCGGAAAGTAAATGAAAGTAGTGCGAGTGCGGAAAGTAAATGAAAGTAATGCGAGTGCGGAAAGTAAATGAAAGTAAAGCAGTGCGGAAAATAAATGAAATTAAAAGACAGTGCAAGAAATAAAGTTGACAAAAGGTAAAGTAATAAAAACCTGCTCCAATCGGAGTGGTTGAATAAAATGCGAACTCAAAGTAAAATGGCGGCAGGATTAACTTCCTTCCAGAGTGCTCCAAGACTTAGTCTCACAGGCTCTTACAGACTCGATCTCTCGAATGTAGTAACACCTCGATGTGAAGCGATTACCACTATTACACTGATATATGCTTATGAACAACTAAACTTGGATGATGAAAAACGAAAATGTAAAGTCCTATTTATAGGCAAGGAAACATGTGGAAAAGACAAGGATGCCCCTAGCATTTGAATTTGGGAGGGAACTCGCTTTGTTCTTGTGGCGCCCGCCACAACACCATGGCGCCCGCCATGAGTGTAAACTTGCTTGGGCAGTTGGAGATCGTGGGGAAAAACAGTTGGGAGGAGTTTGAGACATGGCCACGTCATGGAAGACCCTGTGGCGGCCGCCATAGTGGATGCCATAAGTGTAAAATGCTGATTTTCTCTATTTTAGCTCATTTCGACTTCCTTTTCGCTCCTTTTCTCGCTCGGGGCTCTGATTAGACTAAAAACCTGAAAACAAAGAAAAACATAATAATAACATAATAAAATGACATTAAAAGACTAAGAATGCATGCGAAATCGGAGTCAAAAATACGGTGAAATTCAGTGTCATCAGATGTGATTAATCATGCTTGGAAACCCTGAGAAATTCTGAATATTATTGCAATGAAAACCACAGATAAATAATGCTAGTGCGTATGCCAGCGATGCGATGCACATGCTTATGTAAAAAGGCAAAAAGGGAGGCCAAATTTCGGGTTACCACAACAGGCAAGACCCTACGACATATTAACTTAAATTACAAGTTAATATATTTTGACAACATGCTTGAACAAACTTCGACTACAACATGCACAACTTTTGTCGAAATATCAAGTTACCCTTGTCAACACTAGAGTTAAATCCAAAATACCACAGTACTAGAACAACACTCTAATCCCAACTTTGAGAATAATACT
The DNA here is from genome assembly GCA_022829125.1 of Lathyrus tuberosus. Taxonomy (NCBI): domain Eukaryota; kingdom Viridiplantae; phylum Streptophyta; class Magnoliopsida; order Fabales; family Fabaceae; genus Lathyrus; species Lathyrus tuberosus. Next base: position 8,639,292 of record JALAZF010000087.1, on the reverse strand, counting down.
GGACAAAATAGAGGATGAAAGGAATGGATGTTCAAAGGTTTAGGGCATATGTGGCACTAATCATTAGGATAGAGCGGATTTGAATCAAGTAGTAAAGAGATAAGATCACGGTACTAAAAGATATAACTTTGCACAATAGTACAGCCACTACAATGCTCAGCTTGTCTCCCTACTCCAAAGGACTGCTGCGAGACATTGCCGCTTGCCAACATGTGCCACTATCTTGCCACAAGACACTTAGTCTCCAACATGTTTATTGTACATGGCTCTGCAATGGTACAAAAATGGAGAATTTGAAGGAAACTTGCAAATTCTTTTGGGCCATAAATAATGAATATCCAAAAGCCCATGATCCAAGACAACATAAAAAATCCTAGATGAAAGTGACTATAAAAGGACCTCTTGGAGGAAATACAAAGGAGGTTTAGAAATTCAGAGAGAGAAACACTTGGTGGAATTTGGTGAATAGAGAATGCCGAACAAATGTAGAGAATTCTTCATCTCATCCTATCAAGTATAAGTTATTAGTATTTAGCATGATATAACTCGTTTCTTGATGATCGAAGATTGCAAGAAAGCGAAGAAATTATTCTTAAGTTTTCATTTATTTTTTATTATGTGTTTAAGAATGTTTAACTTAGGATCCAATATTGATGTATGTACTGAGCTCATCATGAGCTAAAATACTTTATGTTGAGTAATGTGAATTTAATATGAAGTAGTCTTTTGTGCTAAAAGATGTGTTATTAGTGCTATATTTTATCAGGCATTATAATGTTATAAATCTGATTCTTTGACTAATAAACTTAGGAAAAGATAAAAGATTTTGGTTGTAAGGAATCCATCAACAAGTTGAACTCATGATAAAATTGATTGAAAATAGTAGGATATGAATATTCACCATATTAGCTACTTTAGATATAAATAGCTATAATCATAGAGAACATTTGGAATGAATCCAGACATGCATTAAAGCTGCAATCATAGGAACATTTTGTGTATCCTTGCTTTATTTGTATATGTTTATGATGTTGTAAGAATACACCAATAAATCACATTATGATCCCTTCTAGCACGACATAGCACATCATGTACACACAATAGACAAGTTATATTAACAGATCATTGCCCAACATATTCTCCATTATGATTTCATTTACTCTTACCAAAGTATTTCTACTACTACTACTTACTTTGCAAACTGAACCTGTGACAACCAACAACTATTATTTTTGCTCATGCTCATTTATAAAAGATATTTTTACAAATCAAACTAAGTGATTTCCACTCACTTTGAGTTCAACATCCTTACTATTATATCACTTGTTACTTTAAAATAACATGTATACTTGTACGTGACACTATTTCTTTTTGTAAAAAGAGCATTTGAGCTTCTGACATTTTTTGTAGTCTAGTGACATGACATGTGCTTAGATGTTGCATGCGTAGGTTGTTGAATCCAGTATACCAAGGAGATCCTGAGCCTGAAAGAATACTCAAATTGCTAAGAAGATTTCAAGGTACTTGTTACACTTACAAGGAATTTCTCCTCCTTTTCTTGTTTTTGACTTTGAAGAGGAAGGAGTCATGGTATATAATGACACCATTGGCTTTTCCAGTGATAGGGTAAGAAACATTAGGGATTATTCTTTATTTAATCTCAACACCATGAACACGAGTATCATTTGACCAAAGATCATTGTGGCTCAATTTGACTTAAAACTAATAATGTTTCAAATGTTGCAATCCATTGGTCAATACTCAGGCGCTGCCAATGAATATCCACATTTGCACTTAAGGAAATTTTTGGAGGTTGCAAGTAACTTCAAGATTCCTGGCATATCAGATGACACCTTCAGGTCGAGGGTGTTTTCATACTCCCGGAGGGATAGAGCTAATAGTAGGCTAAATTCTCTAGAGCCGGATTTCTTAGCCACTTGGAATGCCTTAGCTAAAAAAAAGTTAGCTAAGTATTTTCCTCCTGTCAAGAATGCTAAGATGAGAAATGAAGTTACTTTATTTAAACAGGGAGATGGCGAGTCCTTATTTGATGCTTGGGAAAGATTACAAGAGTTGTAAAGGCAATGTCCTCGCCATGGGATACCAATATGTATTCAATTGGAGATATTCTACAATGGATTTTTCCTGTTTTAATTAATTTTTCCCTCGTATAAGTTAGATGCAAAAAACATATAACACCGAGATTCTAGTCCAACCGATCAATGAAATCGAGCTCTACCTGCGTGTTAGACACTGATCGTACCTGGATCAGACAGTTTGACAGTGGCCAGCAACGTCGTATGGTCTTCATCTCCGGTGAGGATGATACAGCGGGGGGGGGGGGGGGTGTACCTACAAGGTACTCCGATGCTCAAGTCAGGTAAGGTCAGAGAAAAACAAGTACAGAAAGTAGGTGTGAGTTTAGAATATGAAGTAACCTGAACCTCTCAAGAGAGAGGGTATTTATAGAGACCCCACAGCGCGGGGCCAACGGTTACTTGCACTGGGCTGGATTACAGGGCCTAATCCAAGTAACTGCCAGGGCTTACGTGGCGTAATGAAGATCAGCGTGTGGTCTTCGCCCTGGGGTAACGGTCCTGAGATCTCCGGAAGGTGGGCAGACCGAATCCTTCGGAGGTGGGAGGTTACAAGAGAACATGTCCTCGCGGGGAGGAGCCCTTGTGTGTCAGGGAAAGATGTCGAGCCTGCAAGGATTGACGTCTCTATGCGATGGTCTCTGCTTCACGTGCCCGACACTGCTGAAGACTAGCACGTGCTCGATGCAGGTATTGCATAAGGGCCTTGTTGGGCCGTCCCATGTTGCGTGGGTTAGGCCTGCCCATCAGAAGGGCAGGCTCCAGCCCAGTCCAGAACAGGAGCCCCCAAGTCGTTGCTCCAGGTGTCAGAGTAATGACTTAAGGGTCAGCAATTGTGTCAGGGATGTATTGGACTCGATCGTGGGACCGAGATGCTTCTATTATCGCAGAGACCTCTTCGGCTCTGCCGGGCACATACTACGAGCGAGGAATGTCAAATGGGGCAGAAACCTTGACGTCTGCTCGAGTTTGATAGGCCGCTGCTGGACGACTCCGCAGGGATACGAGAAGTTATGGAGTCAGGCACCAGACATTGTGAAAGGACACGTGTGGGAGAACAAAAGGGTGTACGTGGGGAAGTGTGTGCCATATGTCACGCGCCATCATTACCTAGGGCGGATAGGCTAGGGTAGCGTAATCTAGTGCCTAGGAACTCCTCGAGTCCCGTGAGGGGCTTTATAAATAGTGGTCAACCCGCCTCATTTGCACTTTTTGCTCTCCCTTGCTCAGATTCTCTCTCTTTTCCTTCTCTGTCTTCATCACCGTTCTCCACCACCTACCGCCGCGCCGAAACTTCGTAACAGTCATTTTTCAAGTAAGTTTCTTGATCCTTTCTCTCTTTAAGGTATTTTGTATGGTGTTCATCCAGTGAATTGTTGAAGTTCTCGGGGAAACCATGAAATTTCCGGCAAAAATGGCGGAATTTCTCTATGTTTTTGTTGAATATCGCGGGGAGATGGGATGAGAACCACGGGGACAAGAAGAATGTCCCGAGGACACGAGATGAATAATCTCGAGGCTCTCACGGGACGAATTCTCCCGAGGTGACCCCCTGGTGACCTGAGGATGGTCTCGGGGGCGCTCCTTCTTCGCCCTTTCACTTGATCAACAGTGGAGGGGTGAATTTGATACAGACCATCGAATTCACCATTTCATTCTGCTTTTCAGGTAAATGGAAGCCTTGGTCGTGGCCATGGGATCTCTAGACATTGACGACCAGCCTGACTCCCTGATGGCGTCGATCAACTGTGTCGAGGAACGGCCGCCCGAGGAGTGGGTCAACGATGAGCCTCTAAATATGATTTCCCAGTTCGTCGACGGGGACGAAGATGACATCTTCTGTATCGTCGAGAATCGCCTGATGGGCTCCACGAAGACATGGAAAGTGTTTCGGCCTCAGGCGCACCATCGCATTTGCTCGACGTACCGAGGGATGCGATTTCCCCTGTACGAATTTATGTTCGACGAGGCAGGGTAGCGCCTGCCCTTCACTGATTTTCAGCAATCGGTGTTCGTTTGGCTACGGCTGGCGCCCTCGCAGCTTCATCCCAGCTCCCTCGTCTTTATCCGCACCTTTGAGCTCGTCTGCAAATATCTCAAGATCGAGGTGACTGTGCCCCTCTTCTTCCGCATCTTCCACCTGCAGCACCAGGCAACTGATGGTAGACACAGCTGGGTGTCTTTCAAACAGGTGAGCAGGTGTTACAGACCTATATGGACTCTGTTCGCAACTTTAAATACCGATACTACACCGTGAGGCCGGTTTCGGTCGAGGCCGTGAATTCGGTGTATCGTCGGGTCTTCCGAAAAGTAGACGGGCAGCAGAAAGAAGCCCTCGAACCAAGATTCCACTTATTCTGGACGGAGGAGAATTTCAAGAGGGGCACGGACAGTTACATCATCAGTCTTGGCCGACTTTGCGAAGAAGACCGTCTGGCGTACGAGGCGATAGTCAACTTCGTCGCTAGATTTAACAAAGCCAAGCTCGTGACACCGGACAGGAAATTTGTTTGGGGTGATGATGGGCAGGTCCTAATGAAACCTCGGTTGATCAATACGAGGGCCCTCCTCGAGACATTTTCCGATGAGGATGCCATGGAGCTGTTAGGTGGTGGAATCTTCCTCTACTCACTCTTCCTACCTGTTCTGGGATCGATTTACTGACACATTTCTTTCTCTTTTGCAGGTAAAATGTCCAGTGCGGAGGAGCGCATCAAGAAACTGGCGGCTGCCCGAACGTCGAAGAAGGCTGGAAAGGGTCGTGTCGAGCTGATTCGGTCGCAGGGCTCCGGCCTCACTCCGGCAACCAGGGATTCTTCTGGCTCTCCCCATGGCAGCCAATCTCCCAACACTCAGGGGTCACCGAAGAGGCAGCGACTCGTCGAGTAGGTGGACGTCGACCTCACCGAGAATAAGAGCCCTCCTACTGTGAAGTTTGTGCACCCGCCTTGTCACTCGAGGCCAAATTTCTTTACGAGGAACAACTCCATGTGCGTTGGTGCACCCAAATTTCAGACCATCTTAGGTGCTGATAGGGTTTCTCGGCGAAAGACGTTGGTGAAGGACGTGTCCGCGGTGATGCAGGTTGGCGCTGCTGCCTTGGTTCTGAACGATGAGACATGCCCAGCGGCTGAGCGGAGCATGCTATAGGAAAACTTCAAGTATATAAGTGCTGAGATGGAGAAAGCGAGGAAGGAGTTGGACGAGTACAAAGAGCAGAATAAGGCACAGGCCGTGCTTCAAGAGCAGTTGGAGGAGAGGCTGAAGAATGCTGAGGAGGAGAGGAAGGGTTTCTTGGCGAGGATCGCCGACTTGGAGGAAGTTGTTCGCCCAATCGAGGAAGAAACCAAGGAAGACAAGTTGTTGACATCCCAGGCATCTCTGATATTGAAGCTCAGGCAGGCTGAGGAGGATATCCTTGCGGCAACGGACGTGGGATTTAACAACGCCGTGCAGCAGCTTCGAATCGTGAACCCCGATCTCATCACTAAAGGGACTGGTCCTGACCATGAGGTGACCGATGGTCAAATCGTGCAGCCGATGCAGGAGGATGAAGTCGACAGAGGGGTTACTGAGCACGAGCGGCCAGAGGAGGATGTAGTCGACTAGGTGATTGCCTGTTCGTTATGCTTGGCCTGCGAGCCACTTTATTTTGTAATGACATTTGCCCTGCCTACGTGCTAGGGGCTTTTTTGACATGTTTGTAATATCTGCACAATGGGTTTTTGCCCGGTTTTAATACTTTTCTTGTTGTGCTTATTTGTGTGTGTGATGCTTGTGTATTTGATATACTTTGCTTGTTTTTGTCTAAGTAATTTGATGATTTTGGGAGTTTGCTCGACTTTGATGATCCTCGACTACATGGAGGGCTGGTCGAGTGGTCGGAGGTGTATTTCGACCTTCAACGAGGCTAAGAGCTCGGTCGAGGTCTTAACTTCATGGCGTGAACTTCCCATCATGAGCTGGGTGTTCTGCCCGATTGGTACGATGACGGCGGAGCTCATTCGAGGGGTCCTCATCGGATCAAAGTCCTTGCGCACACACAACGCGGCCCTTGATCATCGTGTTTCATATAGAGGTGTCGTGCCTGTACCCTAGTGTGCCCCCGTAATCGCGGTGTTGGTTTGTCGCGGGCAGTGTCTAACTGTAGTATTGCTTAAGTTTCTCAGCGTTCCATGGTCGAGCAAGTTCCTCCCCGTGTAGATTTTCGAGGTAGTAGGCTCATGTCCCCGTTTTTTGCACGGATGCGGTACGGGCCCTCCCAGTTTGCGGCGAGCTTGCCCTCTCGTGAGTCTTTCTGGTTCCTTCGTAGGGCGAGGGTGCCAACCTGGAAATCTTATTTAATAACTTTGTCGTTATAACGTAGAGTTATTTTTTGCTTAAGTGAGGCCTCCTGGAGGGATGCGCCCGTCCTTATCTCCTCGACGAAGTCGAGCTCTTCGCTCAGGGCTTTGTTGTTCGTGTCCTCATCGAAGGGGGCCTATGTCCTTCTCGAGGGTTCCCTGATTTCCACGGGGATCACCGCTTCAGTTTTGTAAGTCAGGCGAAAGGGGGTCTCCCCGGTCGTGGAATGCAAGATTGTTCGGTAGGCCCAGAGGACGTTGTGTAGTTCCTTGACCCATCGTTGCTTGGCATCGCCTCACCGGCATTTCAATCCTTGAAGGATCACTTTGTTCGCTGCTTCGGTCTGCCCGTTTGTTTGAGGGTGCTCGACCGACGTGAAGTGTTGCTTTGTGCCCAGTTTGGTGACGAAGTCTTGGAAGTTCCTGTCGGTGAACTGCGTCCCATTGTTGGTGACGATCGCTTGGGGCACGCCGAATCGGGCGAGGATGTTCCTCTTGTAGAAATAGAGTATGTTGAAGGCCTGTGATTTTGGCCAAGGCTTCTGCCTCGATCCATTTCGTGAAATAATCCACGCCGACGATGAGGTACTTGGTTTGGTATGACCCCACGACAAAGGGCCCGAGGATATCCATTCCCCACCATGCAAATAGCCATGGGGACAACAATGTTTTGAGCTTGTTTGGAGGGGCAAGGTGCATGTCCCCGTGTCGTTGACATCGACCGCATTTCTTGATGTGCTCCTTGGCGTCTTGCTACATGGTGGGCCAGTAATACCCCGCTCGGAGAGCCTTACGGGCTAAGGATCGCCCGTCGAGGTGCTGTGCATTGATTCCCTCGTGGATTTCCTGGAGTATATCGGGGACCCTGGTCTCCTCGATGCACCTTAGGAGGGGGATAAAAAACCCGCGGCGGTATAGTTTGTCCTCGACTATTGTGTACGAGCACGCTCGCCGCTTAACCGTCCCCGTTTCCTTGGGATCTTTGGGTAGTTTGCCCGTCGTGAGGTATTTGTATACCGGGGTCATCCAGCAATTTCTGTCCCCAATGGCGTTCACATCCGTCGCCAGAACGGGTTTGTCGATGCTCGGGCGGGAAAGCACTTCTTGTATGACGAATTTGTTTCCGCCTTTCTTCTTTGTGCTCGCCAATTTGGACAAGACATCTGCTCGGGTATTGTGCTCGCGTGGGATGTGGGTTACTTCTGCGGAGGTGAAGTTTTTCATCTTTTCTTTCACCAAGGTCAAGTATTCGATGAGGCTGTCGTTCTTGCCTTAGTACTCTCCTCGGACTTGCGAGGCTACGAGCTGGGAGTCGGTAAAGATTTTGACCTCTTTGGCGCCAAGGTCCTCGTCCAGTCGTAGACCGACGAGGAAAACCTCATGCTCTGCCTGGTTTTTTGATGTCGGGAAGGATAACTCGAGGGAGACCTCGATCAGGATGCCTTCCTCATTCTCGAGGATAATGCCCGCCCTACTCCCTTTCGTACTGGATGCCCCGTCGACGTAGATTGTCCATTTTTGGGATTCGTTGGTCGAAGGTTCCGGGACGGTCATTTCTGCCACAAAGTCGGCCAGTACCTGAGCCTTTAGGGCTTTCTTCCCTCATACAGGATGTCGAGCAACCATCTGAGCATCCTTCCTGCCATGTCTGGTCGACCGAGGAGTTGCCTTATTGGCTGCTCGGTTCGTACAACGACTGTGTGGGCTAAGAAGTAATGGCGTAACCTTCTGGATGCGATGATGAGGGCCAGGGCTACTTTCTCGATCTACTGATACCTAATCTCGGGGCCTTTGAGGGCCTTGCTCATGAAGTAAATTGGCATCTGCCCATCCGGGGTTTCTCGGATGAGGACAGCGCTGACCGCTTCACTTGTGATTGCGAGATATAAGAATAGTGTCTCCCCGTTCTCAGGCCGTGAGAGGACCGGGGGTTGCGATAGGACTTGTTTGAGGTGGAGGAGCTCCTGCTCGCACTCCTCGCTCCATTCAAATGTCACTTTTTATCGAAGAAGTTTGAAAAACGGGAGTGCGTATTGTGCAGATTTGGCGATGAAGTGGGAGAGGGCGGTCAGCATCCCGTTCAGTGATTGTATTGACTTCTTCGAGTTCAGGGTTGGGACCTCAGAGAAAGCCCTATATTTGTTGGGGTTGGCCTCGATCCCTCGCTCCGTGAGGTAGAAATCGAGGAACTTGCCTGCCCGAACGCCGAAGGTGCATTTGTCGGGATTGAACCTCATACAGCATCTCCTCGCCGTGTCGAATACCTTCTTGAGATGAGCGGTGTGGTCGAATTCTTCTATGGATTTGACGATCGTGTCGTCCATATAGACCTCGAGCATGTCGCGATCTCTCCCCAGAAGACTTTGTTCATCATCGGTTGGTAGGTTGCGTCGGCGTTCTTCAGGCCGAAAGGCATCACGTTGTAGTAGTAATTGCCTGACTCGGTCATGAAGGTTGTATGTTGCTTGTCGGCCTTATCCATGGGGATTTGGTTGTACCCCGAGTAGGCGTCCATGAAGGACACTAGCTTGTAACCTGTAGAATTGTCAACCAGCTGGTCAATGTTAGGCAAAGGATAAGAGTCTTTTGGGCACGCCCGGTTAAGATCGGTATAGTCAACACACATCCTCCATTTTCCATTATTCTTTTTGACAAGTACAACGTTGGACAGCCAGGTTATGTATCTGGCCTCCGAAATAAAATTTGCCTCTAGGAGGTCTTTTACAGCTTTTTTAGCAGCCTCCGCTTTTTCGGGAGACGGCCTACGCCTACGTTGAACTATGGCCCTAGCAGTCGGATCTACGGTGAGCTGATGGCAGGCCACCTCGGGGTCAAGGCCAGGCATCTCGGAGGTGCTCCATGCAAACAGATCAGCGTTCTCTCGGAGACATGCCTTCAGCTGCTTCTTCACCAGGTCGGGGAGTCCAGTGTCAATCTTCACACTTTGGTCTGGGTCGTCTCTGAGGGCGACGAGCTCGAAGTCTCCGTCTGGGATGGGGCGCGCTGGGTGGAGGGGCTACCCATTGTTTTCCGCCTGTAGGTCGAGGTCAGCTGCTCCGCTTTCTTCATGCTCTCCAAGGAACCTGCTGTCGAGGTCGACCGCGTTGACGCGCAGGAGTGGCTTTTGCATAGCGTCTGGGGATAACTTCGCTCCGGTCTTGGGCTTGGTGCTGATGGAACTCATGCCTTTGATTGTAGTGTCGAAGCATCTCCTGGCCACGTCTATATCCCCGTGCATCGTAACGACCCGGCCCCTGGCCGTGTAATACTTCATCTTGAGGTGGACCGTTGATGGCACTGTCGTAAGTTCGGTCAGGGTGGTCCTCCCGAGGATGCAGTTGTAGAGGGACGGACATTCGACCACCAGGAAGTGGGTCTTGACTTGTCGGGCAGTGTCTTCAGCCCCGAATGTGACCATCAGTTCAACGTAGCCCCACGGTATGGTGGTGGTGCCGTTGAACCCCTGCAGATTTGAACCCACGTAAGGGGTCAGATGTCTCTCGTCGAGCTGGAGAGTCCCGAACAGGTGATCATACATGATGTCGACCAAACTTCCCTAGTCAACAAGGATCCTGCGAACGTCAAAATTCGCCATCTCTGCCCTAACCAAGAGGGGGATAGTGGCATTGGGCGATCCTCCTGGGAGCTCTTCAAGGTAGAAGGTGATGGGGTTTGATCTCCCTTGCACCTTCTCGAAAGTGGTGGTCTTCGTTGATGTTGCGGACTCCAGTTCATCAAACTTCTGCTTGATCGACCCTACTGACACCTTCTCGTAACCACCTCCGAATATGACCATCATCTTGGGGAAACCTTCCCACGTGCTGCGGGCAGCGACGGGATCCTCGTGGGAGAAGTTTGCCCACATGCTGCGAACTGCCTCTTGGCCCTCGATGCCTTCAGGGACAAAAAAGTTTTCGGGTCGAGTGACGCTGAGGGCGACCTGTAGACGACTCTCATCGGGAGGAGGTGTCATCTCCTCGACACTTTGGGCTTCCCGAGCACCGGGACGAGGGGCGTCGTTCTTCTGGGCATACTTCTTTAGGCGCCCTTCCTTGATCAGGATCTCAATTGAATCTTTGAGATGAATGCAATCCTCTTTGACATGTCCGTGGCTCTGGTGGAACCTGCAGTACTTGGACTTATCCGTGTTTAATTTGGAGGGTCTTGGCTTGGGAAAGCGGATGCCCCCTTTCTGAAATTCCGAGTTGGCGCACTCGGAGAGAATTCACACGCGGGGAGCATTGAGCGGCGTGTATTCTGTGAACCGGCCTGCAGGACCTCTCTGTTCGCGAGAGTCTCGGGGGCGGCCTTCCTTCCTTCTTTCTCCCCCACGCCGGGGGGGGGGGGAGGAGAGTCTTCATCTTTGTGGCCGCGGGGGCCATCTCGTCATCGCGAGTCGAGGGCTATTTGAGCGGCCTGCGTCTTCCAAGTCGCGAGGCTTATGGATGCCAACAACCTTAGCGAAGTCGGTACCAGTGCGTAGTCCCTGTGCGATCAGGAACTTCTTCATGTTATTGGTCGCGTGGACCTCGACGGCTTCTTGTTGAATCTCTCGATGTAGTCTCTGAGGGATTCATTACGTCCTTGGAAGATGGCCTCCAGGGAGGCCATTGTATTCGGATGTCGACGAGAGGCGGTGAAATGCCTGGAGAACTGCATTTTCAGCTGTCTCCAGGACATGATGGATTCCAGAGCAAGCCTCTTGTACCAAGTCATGGCTCATTTCGGAAGGGTAGTCAGGAAAAGCCTGCACTTGATAGCTCCCCTGACATTTTTATAGTCGAGCCAGGCTTCAAAGTTCTCGATATGATCGTCAGGATCAGTCGTGCCATCGTAGGTCCCAGTTGTGGGGGCTTCTCCATGCCCGCGGGGATGGGTGTGTCCATAATTTCTATGGACAGAGGAGTCATCTGGTCATCTTTGTCGCTTCTAGCCGGCGATCTTGACGGGGAGTGGTGGCCCCGACCGGGTCCATGCCGCCGAGGAGAGCTTATGGGGTGGTTTTTTGGCCTTTCGCCTTCAGCTGTGCTCCTCTTCTTGGTTGAGGAACGTCGATGCTCGCCCTGCGGAGGGAAGCGAGGGCGCTTCTGGACGACTGCTTGCTGGGGTCGTTCCAGGTGCGGTCGGCGGCCCTCGCGCTGCGGGGAGGGGCTGCGAGAGCTGGCCGAGTGATTTCTTTGCGGGGAAGGGGAACGGTTGGGAGACGGTGGGTGACGATGCCTTCACGGGGAAGAGCATCGTGGTCGCCCTCTCTCGAGCGCTTCGATCCTGAGATTCTGATAGGCAATCAATTAGTTGGTCTGGTTGACTAATGCGAAAAGGGCCACCGTGCCCGGGTCAGCGTTTGGTGGTGGAGCGACTGGCTGGTAGACGACCGGCGGGATGTCATGTTCTACGGCATCGTACGCCATGTCTTCAAAAAAAGGGGAGGTGGTCTGCCCATCCCTTACGTCGCCTTCTTCGGTGGGCGGCAGCATTGTCCTCACGGTGCTTTTCGTTGTCGAGTTGCGTGAAGGCGGTGTCCGGAGCGTTGTTCCCATGTTGGGTGCTGGTGCTGGCCATAATAGTTATGAATGGAGAGATTACTTTGGTTTAACGATGAAGGAAAAACGGGGAAGCAGTAGTTCCCACAGATGGCGCCACTGATCGTACCTGGATTAGACAATTTGACAGTGGCCAGCAATGTCGTATGGTCTTCAGCTCTGGTGAGGATGATACGGCGGGGCGGGGGGGGGGGGGGGGGTGTACCTGCAAGGTACTCCGACGCTCAAGTCAGGTAAGGTCAAAGAAAAACAAGTACAGAAAGTAGGTGTGAGTTTAGAATATGAACTAACCTGACCCTCTCAAGAGAGAGGGTATTTATAGAGAGCCCCCAGCGTGGGGCCAACGGTTACTTGCATTGGTCTGGATTGCAGGGCCCAATCCAAATAACTGCCAGGGCTTACGTGGCGTAGTGAAGATCAGCGCGTGGTCTTCACCCTAGGGTAACGGTCCCGAGATCTCCGGAAGGTGGGCAGACCGAATCCTTCGGAGGTGGAAGATTATAAGAGAATATGTCCTCGCGGGGAGGATCCCTTGTGTGTCGGGGAGAGGCGTCGAGCCTACAAGGCTTGACGTCTCTGTGCAATGGTCTCTGCTGCACGTGCCCGACACTGCTGAAGACTAGCACGTGCTCGACGTAGGTATTGTATAAGGGCCTTATTGGGCCATCCCAGGTCGTGTAGGTTGGGCCCGCCCGTCAGAAGGGCAGGCTCCGACCCAGTCCATAACAGACACCAAATTCAGTGACTCCAACAAGAAATGGCGAAAGATGATAACCGCCCACTTAAGGATTTCAGTGTCCCCTTTGAGGAAGAACCCCACTCAAGTATTGTTAATCCTATAATCCAGGATAACAACTTTGAGTTAAAACCTCTCTGCTACAGATATTGCAGCAAAAATAATTATCTAGTAACCCAACAAATTATCCAAATTTGTAACTTTCCATCTTTTTTCAATTCGCTGACACACTCAAAAGTAATGACGTCGACCCTGAAGCCATTCAACTGCGTTTATTTCCATTATCCTTAAGGGATAGAGCCCGAGCTTGGCTACAGTCCCTCCCATAATATTCCATATCAACATGGAATGAGTTTAAAAAAGTGTTCCTTGCTAGGTGCTTCGAGCCAAGAAAAATGACACAGTTAAGGAACCCGATTACCTGATTTAGGAATATTGACGATAAATCGCTCTTTGAATTGTGGGAGTAATATAAGAAAGATGCAAAGCCGAGACTGATTTTTTGGATACTCCTACTGTATGAATTCAATTTGGATATCCATGATAAAAAAGGTATGTAAAATGTGGTGGCATATCACTTGACTATGATTAATGATGTGGAAATATAAGAGTTTCTTTTGGATGATTCATTGCCTAGTGATAGGTCGATAACCTTCCTAAGAGTTAAGGCACCGCAATACGCTCATCTCACCGATTACCTTCAAAGGGATAGATAAAATCAAGCAAAGGAAGAGAAAAAGAATGACAAGGAAATATAAAAGGAAGCCTTATTAGCGATGCCTACAGTACCATGGTACGCTGATTTTGTTAACTACCTAGATGCTAGAGTCTTGCCCCCAAATCTGACCTATCAACAGAAGAAGAAATTCTTTCGTGACCTCAAAAAAATATTATTGGGACGAACATCTCTTATTCAAGAGAGGCATTGATGGTATCTTCCGTCGATGTGTCCCCAATGAAGAAGTAAAAAGTGTCATCACCCATTGCTATGTCTCTACCAATGGTAGGCATATGAGTATTTCCAAGACTGCTGGAAAGATTCTTCAAGATGGCCTTTATAAGTATACTATCTTCAAAGATGTTCATACTTTTACCACAAAATGTGACAGGTGTCACCGCACTAAGAATATTTCTAGGAGAGATGAAATAACCTTAAAGAACATCTTGGAAGTAGAAGTCTTTAACATTTGGGGAATATACTTTATGGGAATTTTTCCATCCTTAATGAGAAACAAATTAATACTTGTTGTTGTCAACTACATGTCAAAATGGATTATGGTCATTGCCTCTCCTACAAATGATGCATGAGTGGTGATCAAGATGTTCAAAAATAACATCTTTCCGAATTTCGACGTCCTTAAGCTCGTAATAAGTGACAGTGGATCTCACTTCATTTCAAAACTATCTGAAAATCTGTTGAAAAAGTATGGAGAGAGACACAGAGTAGCTACCACGTATCATTCGCAAACATGCAGACAAGTGGAAATTTCTAATAGAGATAAAAGTCAATCCTTGAGAAAACAGTTTCCACCTCTAGAAAAGACTGGGCCGCTAAACTTAATGAAACACTTTGGGGTTATAAGACTATTTACAAGAGACCTATGGAACCACCCCATTCAAGCTTGTCTATGGGAAATCATGCCACCTTTTAGTAGAGCTAGAACACAAATCCTAATTGGGCCATTAAGACCCTCAATATGGATTACAGAGCAACTGGAGGAAAGAGAACTTTAGACCTGCATGAGTTGAGAGAGCTTAGGTTGGATGCCTACGAAAATGCCCTGCTCTATAAAGAGCATACCAAGAAGTGGCATGATAGGCGTATTACCATAAGGGAATTCAATGATAGCGAGTTAGTATTGTTATTTAATTATAGATTGAGTCTACTTCTGGGAAAGTTTCGCTTAAGATGGTTTGGACAGTTTGAAGTAACTAGAGTGATGCAGACCGTCGTAATGGAAGTATGGAGTAAATCCACTGGGTTGTTCATAATGAATGGGTATATTTTAAAAAACTATCATACCGGAGAAGTTATGGGAAAATATGTTACTTAGGCTTTAGATGTGCTCCCTAAGGGTTGATCTTTCAAGAGTCGAGCTACCAATGTTAAATGAAGCACTGTGTGGGAGGAAACCCACAAGTTTTTAGTTTTAATTTAGTCAAATTTTAGATGTTTAGTCAATTAGTTAAAAAGAGGGATCAATCACAATGAATAGCTCAAGGAAATTCAACAAGCAAATCAAGGAAAATAAAGCCAGAAGATTTGACGGCCGTCACAAGCATGTAGAAAAGCAATGGCGGGTGCCATGGTTTGGAAAAAGGAATCTTTGATCCTTGATTGACTGACGGTCAAGTCGTCAACTATAATGATGAGCATCATGCAATTTGAACAAAAAACCAACCGCCTCTAGTGCTGACGGGCTGGTCGTCGGCGCGTTATTGATATGTTTCCCCATGCATAGAACCATTGAACCATTTTCCTCCCTGTTTAATCATTATTAATTCCATTTAGGTCAAATTCTAAATTTCTCTATTTTCACCCACTTAAAAAAACGGTGACACACTTTTCTCCTCACTTCACCTTTTTCATCTTCATTTCATCTTCATCTTCACAAACTACACAAAAACTCCACTAAAGCTCATTTCCAAATCCTCAATTTCTCACCCCAAACTCAAAACAAAAACCACCACCAACCTCCAAAAAATGCAAACCTATTATAAAAAATTAAAACTTTCAACCTTTTTCCCAAAAACCCAATTTCGAGTTTCACCACCATTTTCACTTCCAAAATTGTTTTCCATCGTCACTATGCCTCTGAGAGTTCAGAATGTTGACAATATGGGAATAAAATTCAAATATGAGAATCATAGAAAACGATTCAAAGCACTAACCCAACTAGAAATTCTTCCGACCAGGTATGCTGATGAACCATGCCTTAGAAGCTTAGGACTTTATGATTATGTGAAATGGATGTTCTATAGGATAAGATAGAGCCACTTTGGACTCTTCGGCACCAAACCTACGAGAAACTCACACTCGAGTTTCTTACCTCATTGGATTATAATCTCCCTAGGAGGTTTAACTATGGTGCTGAAGGGACTCTATTTAGATTATTTAATAAAGATTATAATCTTAATCGAGATTAGATAGTCGTGTTGTTGCATTTTACGACTGGCCATAGTACCATACTTTCCATGGAGGTCCTCACAAAGGGATCTCAGAATATCAAATTTAGCTTATTCTGGCAGCGATAGCCCGGTGAGTTAGCAACAAGCATGAAAGGGAAGAAATCTTCCCGAATTCATAACTCGACAATAAGCTATTTTCAGAAAGTCTTGGCCCACGTTGTTTTTCGGTCGAGGCGATAGCTTTGGAAATGTTAACTTGAAAGAGTTATTCTTTATTGACTCTATTTTCAGTCCCCTCCGAATCCATACAATGATATTCATGCTCGCTAACATGCAAACAATAGCCAAATCTAGGAAATGAGAGATAGTCGTTGGAGGACTGATTACATCCATCATCTTAGCCCTTAGTCTAGAGGTTGAGATTGCTAATTTGGAGCCTCTAAAGGAGAGTAACCCCTTAGATTTGAACTCATGTTTGGCACAAAAATTATCAAAATTAAGAGTCGTACCGAGTATTATATCATGATTATAAATCAAGTAGTGATGAGTATTATGTTACTGAATTCGGTGTGCACTGATCTACGAGATGCGGGGAACTAGTTATACCCTACTGAGGCTCAAACGGGTACTGATGCTCGCGATGCTACTGGCACTCAAGCTCATATTGCATAGGATGGCAGGGACAATGACAAAAAGATGGACTAGAGAGAACGACAATCTCTTAACCATTCTTAACCACATCTCACCCCTCCCCTCAGGGTCACCACTCACCTCCACTACATACATACCCTGCACCAGAGTTACAAAGGATTTTTCATTTTAAGAGTTATTATAAATCCTTATTCATTTTCTGAGTCTCATGATCTGATGTTTTTCAGAAGCCACATGTCATCAAAGACTATTCAAGACTTTGATGAAGCTATTTTTGATAAACATTAGTCTTTGATACCCCATATTCAGAATCAAGCTTTTTAACTAGATCAAAAACCCTTTCTTAAAATAGAATTAAGTCTTTAAAAGACAAAGGGTAAAACAAGCAAGATAACTCATTAATGAATTGACTTGAACAACAACACTTTCTGATCAAAACTTTTGAGTCCACAATGCCTGGTTCTTAATAAAGAATAAGAACAAAGGTATAAAAGAAGGCCACAATATTTTTTTTCATAAAGGTGTAAATACTTTCCACTTGTTCTAAAAATTCTTACGCAGACATATTATCTAATATAGTTATTCATCAAGGAAATAGATACATAGACTGAAGTAAATAATATCACATCCACAAAAGTTGTCTAGATAAAAATAAGGAACTTAGACATACCTTAATGTAGCTTTTGAACAACTTTTGGTTCTAACTAGTACGATACCCGTGCTCCCGCACGGGTAAAATTATTCGATACGGTATAAAACTTATTTAAATTTATATGTAAATTTGATACGATATAAAATGTATTTATATACGTATTTAAAATTGAAATTAGCTATTAATTTTAAAATGAACAATGATTATGTTAATTCAATTAAATTAAAATATAAAGAAAAAAAGGGACTCGTGAGATGAAAAAAAAAAAGAATATTTAATATTTAAAAATAAGGATTTTATCTTTTAAATTAAAATATATATATATTGATTAAAATAAAATATGTATTGTGTTTATAGTGATCCGTGAAATAAAAAATTTATTTGATACAATATAAAATATATTTATATACAGATGTAAAATTGAAATTAGTTATTTAATTGTAAAATGAAAAATAATTATACAATTTCAATAAATAATGATGCAAAAAGAAAAAAAAAAGACTCGTGAGATAAAGAAAGACAAAAAAGAAAATTTTGATGCGATAATGACCCGTGAGATAACAAAATTATTTGATGCGATATAAATATATTTAGATACAAATGCAAAATTCAAAATAATTTACTTAATTGTAAAATAAATAATAATCATATAAATTTAATTGTATTAAATAATTATATAAAAAAGAAAAAAAAGAATCGTGAGATGAAAAAAGAAAAAAAATAATATTTAAAAATAAAGATTTTGTCTCTTAAATTAAGATAATGGTTGATTAAAATAAAATAGATATTGTGTTGATAGTGACCCGTGAGATAAATATATAGTGTTATTTTATTAAAATAAAAAAATAGATTATTAATATTTTTATTGATAATAAATAAATAAAGAAAAAATTAAAATAAAAGTGAGAAAGTGTGGAAAAAAGAAATATGAGAAAGATTTGAAATTTGAATGAAGAGAGAGAGAGAGAATGAATGGATAAAGAAGATTGACACTTGGCATGTTAATAAAGAGATGATTGGAAATTAATTGGGACATTTGTTAATTACCAATTTATCCATAATGTAGTGTAATAATTTTTTTGTGGAAGGGCAAATGAGGCAATGCATGCCATCTACTTTTAATAGGTTGATAGTAGATGATGTTCTTACAGATGAGAATCAACCTTAAAGCACTCTTTTTGTTTAACCTGGTCATTGTTCAGCACAATCTTGAGTTCAATAGTACCAGTAACCATAGTACTCTTTTCTGCTTTTCTCCACACTCCAACTTTCCTTCCTCTTTAAGATTTAGGATTTGAAACATATGCTTTCCTCTTGTTGTATAATGTAGTCATCCATTGTCCATACATTAGGATAAATGTATTATCTTTTCCTTTTAGCGTATCTGCAAACACAATTTCAGATTTTGGCACCCACAATCTTATGGGTCCTTTTGTGTTAGTTACTCTAGGCTTTTTCTTATTATGTGCCATTTCCTTATAGTAATGTCTAGGCTCATGCCAGACTTTCTTTTCAAAGAAATTTTGTCTTGGATAAGCTTTGACATTAGTTTCTGAACTTTTCAGAAACTTAGATCCAAAAGTATTAGGTACAGGTTTTCTTACAACCTTTGACTTGAAGGTCTTAGGTTTTGAATTCCTTTGACCTTTTGACCTTTGGACCATAGTGTATGGTTTCTTCAAAACTACTAACTTTGACATCTCAGGTTTTGACTTCTGCCGAACTTTTGACCTTGAGGTCTTTGGTTCCATTTTAATCAAAACCTTTGACTGCTCTATTACTGACTCTGATGGGTTCAGAACTATGATACTTTCAGCAGCAGACACAAAATAGTCGTTAAGCCCTTTATCATCATAGATTGAGGAAGATGGTTTTGAGGGTTTATTCCATGTCAAGGTTTTGGAATCAAAACATTTTTCATGAAAGACCAAACCTTTTCCTTTGCTCTTGCTTACTCCATAGATCATGGATGCAAACTTAGTTCTGTTAAGACCCATTTTCAAGATATCTTGGAGAGGCATAACTTACTTATTTAAAGGTTCCTTGGAATCCTTTTTAGCTTGAGCAGCTAGATTTCTTTCCAATGTCTCAACAGTTTCTTTACAAGATTTCAACTCTTCTTTAAGAAAATCAAGTTGTTTCTCAACTGCCTTTATGTGCCTTGCCTTATCTTGACAACAGCTTATAAGATCATGAATAAAAGTAATAAGATCAGAACGAGATAGGTTAGAATATACCTCATCTTCCTCATCAGGTTTTGAGCCAGAACCTGACTTGGATTTTGAATAAGAGTATGTGTGAGCCATCATTGCAAGGTTGACTTTTTTAGCTTATCTGTTTGAATCTTCCTCATCATCAAGTGCATCTCATGTTTCCATGAGACTTTCCTTGAACTTGCTTTTGAAAATTTCCTTTTGAAGACGTCCTTTCTTAGATATGTCATTTTGTAGATCAAGACAATTATTTCTGAAGTGACCAGGCTTGTTGTAGTTCTAGTAGATCTTTTGGTCATCTTCCATGTTTCTAGAACTAGAACCGTTAAAGTTAGAACTTGTACCAGAGAATCTCTTGTTTCCTTGGCCAGCTGATGAAACCTCTTGACGATGAAAGCCATTTTCTCATCATCAGAGTCATCATTAGAATCTTCTCCCTCATAAGTGTTGCAGTGAGAATCAGATACCAAGCTATTAATTAACTTGAATCACAAATCATAATTCACCACTGGTCTTTAATTTATCCAAGGGAAGGGAAAAAGAACGAATAACCCATAAACATGCAATGCAATGCAAAGCAAAAGAGAATCTAAGGTTCAATGGTTAGTTATACCTAGGGAAGGTGCTAGAATCCTAAGTATCTGTAGTATTCTACAGGAACCTCTTATTTTAATGTGTTATTTGTTATTTGTCTGCTAAAGGGTGAAAAGGTAAAAGGGAGGCCTAAGGTGTTGTTTCTAAGTATGATCGCCAAGACATCGCATCTCGTGCCTATGTATCCTGACGGGAATGGAATCAAAGCATTCGTAGTTCCCCTCAATAAGGGTGAGGAACTCTCGATTGTGGTCAAGGTTCCAAAGGGAAGAGGTAAGTGTCTATGGCAGAACACCTACATAGAGTTAAGAAGGAAATAGTAAGCATCCATAACCGTGACACTTACATAGAGCACGGTGACTCTAATCCTAAGGCTAGGATAAAAGAGAAAAGAAGTGTCCATGGCAAGACACTCACATAGAGTAAGGCGACTATAATCCTAAGGCTAGGATAAAAGGGTAAGACTCTAACAAAGTCTCAAGGGAACGGTGGACAAGGCTATCCTAAATATGACGTGGCAATCAACGGAAGTGTACATTTCCTAGGGAACATATTGAGAAATCGTCGAACGAAATAGGCATAAAAAACAGGACTTAATCACAGCCCAGACATCAAGACTTAAATTAAAAAATGAACATAAAGAATTAACTAAAAAGAAATCGAGGATTGTCAAGATTAATTTAAGAATTAACTAAAAATAAAATCTAATTAAACCAAATTCTAATTAAACCAAAATATAATTAAAGAACTAATTAACTAATTAAACTAAAATCTAAAAAAAACTAATTAACTAATTAAATTCTAGTTAAAAACTAATTAATTATATTCTAAAAACTAATATTAAAAAATCAAATAGCTAATAGTTTAAATAACTAATTTAACTATAAATAATTATTAAATTACTAATCTAGATTTAAACAAAAATAAAATAATAATAATAATAATAATAATAATAATGATAATAATAATAATAATAATAATAATAATAATAATAGCCAAATACAAGTGAAGAGTGCATGATAAAATGAGGGGTGTTAACATAGAAAAAGGAATTGAGCCTAATCCAATCTAAACACAAATAATTCTAAATAAAATAAAATATAAACAAAAATAAAATAAATAAACATATTTGTCAGATTTATCAATCCAGATTTCAATCAAATGAAATAAATACAAAAGACAAGGCATTAACTAGAAAACAATACGCATCACCATTCTCTACTTGAAACAACAAAAATGCTTCCCTTCTACCATTTAAAAAAAGTCCTTGTTTTGAACCACACACAAACAGGAATAATGATTTATTAATGATTTTTATGTTCAAACTCAATAACAGTAAGATGGCAAAGAGAACAAACAAGAACAAAAAAAATACAGAGATAAAGAGGAGAGAGAAAGTGGACCAAATGAGGGCGGTTGTGACGTTGGAGTGCGGCGGTGTTGTCGTCTAAGCTGAGCTTGGAGGTGAACGTAGATGGAGATTGAACAGTTGGTGATATGATTGTTTTTTTGTCCTCTTTGTTTTTTCTAATGCATATATATATATATATATATATATATATATATATATGACTAGAAAATAGACAACAATGATAATAACAATTAACACAATATTTTTTTGTTTTTTATAATGAGACAAAAATAAAAAAAAATTAAATATTATGTTTTTGTGTTTTTAGAAGGAGAAACATAATTAAGTATTGATTAAAAAGGATGTTTTTGTTTTTTTATAAAAAAAGAAAATATTAATAAACAAATTAAAAATAAAATTAATTAACAAAAATAAAAATTTAAATTAAATATCTAATTAAATCTAAATAAATTAAATGACTATTTAACTATAAATAAATAAAAATGATTAAAAAACGAAATAAAAAGTCAGGCAGAAAAGTGCTCGAAAAAAATAAAATGAACACACCAAAATAATCAGTGCGAAATAAACATACTGGAAAAATACAGCGTTTGATCAGATTTTGAAATAAATTTTACTCGCTAAAAAGGATTAAAATGATCAAAAGACGTCCAAAAGATGGTCGAAAAATTTAAATAAGCACGTCAGGTTAAACTACGCGAAACGTAGATTAATATCACTAACGTTTGCAGGCTCGATCTTGAAATTTTCCGTCCACTTATTTTACACACAGTTGACTTTTATTTGACCAATTCGGCTGTAATTCCAACAAATTTATTCCAACTGCTAAATTGGGTATTATGCATGATAAAATGCGTGATATGCTATGCAGACGATGCGAAACGAAAAACAGAATCTCAGGGTAAAAAATTAGGGTATGACAGATGCCCCTATTTAAGTTTCTTTGATCCGGAGATGTGAAGATTGAAATCTTCGTCTCGACAAGATCGGAGAGACTTAAATACAAACATGCACAATTTTTGGCCCTAAGATACCACAAAATGCTTATGATATGACATGAATGTAATGCTAAAAAAAACTGAGCAAAATACGGAAATGAAAACACAGGTAAATAAGTAACAAAAAACATGATTGAGGAGAAACAAGATATTATGGACATCTGCCAAGGTGACAAAGAGTATCCAATAATAATTGAAAAAAAAAAGGGACAAAACCTGAATGGAGATACAAACACCCGGGAAAGCATCAGATGTGGGGAAAGGGTTACAGTCATCAGAGGTTTTGTCAGAAATGAATTGACATAGAATAACATAGAATAAACTCCGGAACACATCAAAGATATTCAGAAAAACATCGAATAAACTCCAAAACACATCCAGAAAAACATTGGATGGAAACAGACTTGAAAACAATCAACAAATGTTAACCACAGTTAGAAAAAAATTAAAGACATCTAGAAAAGCATTAGATGAAGACAACGATTCTGAAGATACATCCAAAACATTTAGAAAAACATTAAATGTACGGGAAAAGGTTTTGAAGACATATCTGGAAGAACGTCAGATAAACAACATCATATCTGGAAGAACATCAGATAAACAAGGTTGTGTCTGGAAGAACGTCAGATAAACATGAAATAAGTTCTGGAAAAACATCAGAACAAAGTCGTATCTGGAAGAACATCATATAGACACAAAGGAGGTTTTGGAAAAACATCAGTGTTAGTTCCTGGATTGGCTGGAATTTTGGTAAAACATAGTATGTTCAATGTTGATGTCAAGGTGCTGATGTTGCAACATTGAAGTCTTAACACTGGGCTGTGTTAAGTAATTAATTGCTGAAGTTGGATGTCTGATGTCACACAGGTGATGTTGTAACATCAGATCTGCAGAATTAACAACAGCAGGTTGTGATGTTGTCAGGGTTACGTATTAGCTGGAATTGTGGAGAGCAAGCTGTCTCATTGGATGCGAATATCTTGGGATAGATATTTGCTGCTGCATAGGAGATCTGTTGCAGATTTGTAGGAGATTTAAAAGGTTGAAGATTTAAAAAGATTTTAGGAGAAAATCTGTTTTAAATATTCAGTTTTAAATAACAAATCTGGGAGATATTGTAGCAAGTCCAAGACCAATTCAAGGAGCTATATAAAGCGCACAAGACCAAAGGAAAAAGGTACATAAAACATTCAGAAGATCAGAAGCTGGAGGCTTAGTATCTAGAGTTTGTTTAGAGTGCTTGTATTTACACTATTCTAGGGTTTGAATAGGTGTTGTGTTTCTGTCCTCTCTAGAAGCTGTGAAGCAATAGAGAGTGGTTGCTTGATCGAAGCTGTGAAGTAAGATCAAGGTTACTCAAAGTGGTTTCTTTGAGTGTTTGTTAGGGATTGAGTAGTGTTCTCATATCTAAGTGGTTTCTTAGGTAGAAAGTCACTAGTAGGAATTAAGATTAGGAGATTGTCAACTGGGTTGTTGAGTCTGTAATTTAATTCTACAAGTAGTGAATTTCATCCCTGGCTTGGTAGCCCCCAGACGTAGGTAGTTAGACCGAACTGGGTGAACAATTTGGTGTGTTTTTCTGCTGTTTAATTTGTCTATTGTGCAGAGTGTGTTGTTGTGACATCGCACTTAACATTACACGTCTGATACCAGAATTTCAATTGGTATCAGAGCAGGCATCCTGTCTGTCTCTGGGTGAGATCTAGGGAAGTTACTTTCTGGTGTAAAGATGGGCAAAGAAGTTGGAGGATTTGTCAACAGACCCCCTATTTTGGATGGATCCAATTATGACTATTGGAAGCCAAGGATGATCACGTTTTTGAAATCCTTGGACAGCAGGGCATGGAAGACTATAATTAAAGAATGGAAAACACCTGTTATGTTTGACAAGGATGATGCTGGGAAAGATAAAGAGGGCACCTCAAAGCCGAAGCCTGAAGAAGAATGGACCAAGGAAGAAGATGAGCTTGCCCTTGGTAATTCCAAAGCTCTGAATGCAATCTTCAATGGAGTAGATAAAAACATATTCAGGCTGATCAATACATGTGAAGTTGCTAAGGAAGCATGGGATATTTTGAAGGCTACACATGAAGGAACATCTAGAGTTAAGATGTCAAGACTTTATCTTCTAACATCAAAGTTTGAAAGTCTGAAGATGAAGGAAGATGAGACTATCCATGACTTCCATATGAGTGTTCTTGAGCTGGCTAATGCATCCAGTGCTCTTGGAGAAAAAATGTCAGAAGAAAAGCTTGTAAGGAAAATCCTTAGGTCCCTTCCTAAGAGATACAAGATGAAGGTGACTGATATTGAAGAAGCTCAAAACATCAGCAAGATGAGGGTTGATGAGCTCATTGGATCTCTTCAAACTTTTGAGCTTGGGTTGAATGAGGAAGAACCAGAAAAGAAGCCAAAAAGTATAGCCTTGACTTCAAATGTTCAAGAAGAGAAAGGGAAGAGTACTGAATCCCAGGAGGATTTATCTTAGGCCATAGCTATGTTGGGAAGGCAGTTCAACAAGGTGTTCAAGAGGATGAACAATAACTTCAGGCCTAATGTCAAGAACATCTCTTCTGACATCAGCAAGTCAAAAGAGAAGGATGAAGAGAAGACTGCCCAAGATAAAGGAGTTCAGTGCTTTGAATGTGAAGGTTATGGACATGTCAAGAAAGAATGTCCCACATTCTTGAAGAAGCAGAAGAAGGGAATGACAGTTTCCTGGTCTGAATCTGATAGTGAAAGTGAAGGTGAGTCAACAAAGCATGTTAGAGCCTTAACAGGAACTGTTGTTTCTGATGATGATAGTGATGGAGAAATAACTTATGAGGAGTTAGCATCTACTTATCAAGAGCTGTGTTTAAAAAGTACTGAGATTTGTCAAGAAAATAAGTGTCACAAGCAACAGATTGCTCAGCTTGAGAATGTAAAAGCTGATCTGGAAAATGAAGTTGTACTAGTTAAATCTCAACTTGATCAGATGATAAAATCTGTTAGGATGATAAACAGTGGTACAGCCACTCTTGATAAGATTCTTCAATCAGAGAAAGTTGCTGGAGATAAATCAGGTATAGAATATGTGGTTGAGGAAAAGGGTTCTACAGAAGCAAGCACTTCTGGAACAAAGAAGGAGGTGTCCCAACCAATGTCTCAGCATCAAACAAAGAGACATGATTCTACACCTAAGAAGGTTACTCATCCACAGCCTCAGAATGTTGAGAAGAAGAATGCTCGTCATCAGAAGAAGGTGCAGTCCCAGGGAGCTAGTCAGTATATGCCACCTCAATATCACAAGAGCATGAAGGCTGCTAGGTTCAATCAGAACATGGTTTATCAACATCAGGGGAACATGTATGAATATGGATACAACAATGTTGTGCCTCATTACTATGGAAGAAGGAAGCCTCATCACCATAGGAGACAGTTCAAAAGACAGTATCCTTACCATAGAAGACAGTCAAACTATGGTAGTAGAAGACAACAGCCTTATCATAGAAGAAGAAATCAACACTATGGATGGCAGCACCAGCAACATCATCATCATGGTGGCAGAAGGTTTAACCACTTTAGAGATGACAGAGTTAGATGCTTCTACTGTGGCAGACTTGGACATATGCAGTTCTCTTGCTTCAAGCTTCATGGTTATCCAAATTCTGCTCCTTAACCCAGACAGAAGGAGGTCAGGCCCAAAGTAGTAAAATAATGGGTTCCTAAAGCTCAGGTCACATGTCTATTGGCTCACACATCAGATGGACATTTTGCTATGGATGCATGGTATTTTGACAGTGGATGTTCAAAGCACATGACTGGATCCAAGAAGCATTTGGTAGAGTTCAATCCTTGCCATGCAAATGATGTTATTTTTGGCAATGGTGAAAAAGGAGTAGTAGAAGGAGTTGGAAGAGTGAAGAATCATGATGGTCTTACTCTTGATAATGTGCTCCTTGTTCAAGGTTGAGTGCTAATTTAATTAGCATAAGTCAACTTTGTGATGAAGGTTACAAGGTAAGCTACACCAAAGATGAATGTGTGGTAGCTGATGAGCAGAATGAGGTAGTGATGAAGGGAGTAAGATCCAAAGATAATTGCTATCAGTGGATACCTCAAGTGGACAACTTATCTAGTGATGCTAAGGTTGATGTTGTAACATCAGATGGTGACATCAAGTGTGAAAGTATGGTGAAAAGTCAATCTGGGTTAATGACTTATGGTGATGTTACTCCTAAGTTGGATGGTGTGTTAAAAGCCAACTTGAGTAGTCAGTTATGTGAGCAAGATGAAGGAGTCAACAATGCTGATGGAAGGATCAAAAGCTGTGACCTTAAGAAGTGTTGGGAGCTGAATACTTGCAAGGCCAAGAAAGATGACAACCTGACTAATGACTCCTATAGTTCAGAAGAAAAATTTCACAAGTTGACAATCCTTAGGTTGGAAGATGCAGATGCTAGAGCTGATGTTAAAACATCTCAAGTCAAGAAAGGTACTTCTAGCCTTAAAATAAAGAAGAGTGATGATGAACTAATTGCAAAAGTGGTTCCTGGGGTTGCTAAATGACTGAAATCAAGGAAGAGGAAAGCTATTGAGTCACCTCCAAAGATGATAACTGATAAGCAGAAGATCTATGTGGATGGTACTACAAAATCCAGGAGTAAAGTGTTCATCTCTTCCAGAAATAGGAAGATTGAAGATAAGTATGATGATAATGTCCAGGATATCTCTCAAATGAAGGAAGCCGTTGTTGTTAGAACTTCTGAGAAAATTCAAAAGGCCATACTAGATAACATTCCTGTGCTTTTCATAAAATGGTGGAAGTATGTTCTGGAAAAAGAATTTGGTATAGATACTCTGGATATGGTTGAGTTTGCTAGGATATGGTTCAGAGAGGGTGTGGGAACTTATGGTATTTAGGTGTGTATGAATAAGTTGCTCTGACTGTGTTTTATTGGGAGCTTCTTGAAAGGACTTCTTTGTGCAATGAGTCCTTTGAATGGTGATGAGAAGCTGATGTCTCAAAAGATGTTATAGCATCATGTTTGCTGGTGGTTATATCTGGAAGATGGTTAAGATCGGACATGTGGAGTTGGATGCTCTAGCATTTTTGGTCAGAAGAGGTGAAGATTATGGTCATGTGTTTAGTAGCTCGTTCTGGCAAAGCATGACTACTGTCTTTGGAGACTTCACCAGTTTCAACAACTACTGGTGGATGTAAGGATGGAGGAATTGTGATCTCTTGAAGAGATTGGATCTCAGTAAAGCTTATAAGTAAACTGAGAATTTGTGGAGTTTGTGACACAGTGTTGAGTTTGGATTATTTAGCTGATAGTAAACCCAGGAGCATATGTAATACCCTGGTGTCAAGAGTGTCAAGAGTATCCTTGGTGAAGGATGTCTTTGTTCTGGATCTGAAGCTTAGTGCTTACATTATATCTAAGGAGCATCTACATAGTCATACAGGAGAATGATGAAGTAGAAGGTTTGCCTTGGATGGTGAAGATGAATTGTATGATAGCCTTTGGAGAAAGGGACAGTGGTACCAAAATGCATGTACTCAGAAAATGTGCTCAAATGTTCATCTCCATCTAGAGCATTTGTTAATCATGACAGAGGGAGTACTTGGCTGTGGATTTTGCAGCAAAGGTGCATTTATCAAGCTTGTGGAGATTGGTTGCCTCTTATGAGGATATAATGTCAGATAGCATGTTATGACATTAGGCTGTTGATTGGTGTTTTGGTGTGGCCTTGAATGGTTCTAGTTATATGAAGCAAATTGTTTGAATCTTGTGCACACATGCTTCTGAGGAGATGTCTGAAGACAAGATTGAATCATGGCCTTGAATATATTGTACACTTGTCTTGGTGTGTGTTATTCTAAGTGTGAGGAGTTGTCTTAGAGTTCAGTGGAAGGCATTGTATGTGTGCTCCAGATCTTGTGGATGATTGTGTGAAGCCTTCATAACTGGATGGATGAAGAATATGTCTGGATTTTCAAAATGTGGATATTGCTGACAGAAGAAGTATGGTTTTGTATAGGGTGTCATAGGAGATTTAACTTGTTGAGGTTTGTCAAATTGTGGCTAAAAAGGGGGAGAAATAGCCAAGAGAGTCAAGAGAATGCCAAATGCTGCTAAAAATAATAATAGGTGCTGATGAAGACTATTGAGGGGGAGTTTAGATTGAGCTAGTGAAGATATCATAGCATTTGAAGAGTGCAGCCAAGCAGACATCAAGGGGGAGAGAAGTGCTGCACATTATGAGCTACTGAACAGCTGTGATGCTGGTTCATATTTTTGAGGGGGAGCACCAATTGGCTGTTGTCAATAATGAAGATGGTGCTGCAGCAGATCAAGTGATGAAGACTATGAAAATTGTCAAACTGCTGCTGATGGAGTTTCAAGATTTTTGATTGAAGTTTTTCCGCTGCTGAAGTCTCTGAAGATGCAGAGTGCAGAGTTTGTTTTAGCCAAAATTACCCAAAGGGGGAGATTGTTAGTTCCTGGATTGGCTGGAATTTTGGTAAAACATAGTATGTTCAATGTTGATGCCAAGGTGTTGATGTTGCAATATTGAAGTCTTAACACTCGGCTGTGTTAAGTAATTAATTGCTGAAGTTGGATGTCTGATGTCACACATGTGATGTTGTAACATCAGATCTGCAGAATTAACAACAGCAGGTTGTGATGTTGTTAGCGTTGCATATTAGCTGGAATTGTGGAGAGCAAGCTGTCTCATTGGATGTGAATATCTTGGGATAGATATTTGCTGCTGCATAGGAGATCTGTTACAGATTTGTAGGAGATTTAAAAGGTTGAAGATTTAAAAAGATTTTAAGAGAAAATCTGTTTTAAATATTCAGTTTTAAATAACAAATCTGGGAGATATTGTAGCAAGTCCAAGACCAATTCAAGGAGCTATATAAAGCGCACAAGACCAAAGGAAAAAGGTACAGAAAACATTCAGAAGATCAGAAGCTGGAGGCTTAGTATCTAGAGTTTGTTTAGAGTGCTTGTATTTACACTATTCTAGGGTTTGAATAGGTGTTGTGTTTCTGTCCTCTCTAGAAGTTGTGAAGCAATAGAGAGTGGTTGCTTGATCGAAGCTGTGAAGTAAGATCAAGGTTACTCAAAGTGGTTTCTTTGAGTGTTTGTTAGGGATTGAGTAGTGTTCTCATATCTAAGTGGTTTCTTAGGTAGAAAGTCACTAGTAGGAATTAAGATTAGGAGATTGTCAACTGGGTTGTTGAGTCTGTAATTTAATTATACAAGTAGTGAATTTCATCCCTGGCTTGGTAGCCCCTAGACGTAGGTAGTTAGACCGAACTGGGTGAACAATTTGGTGTGTTTTTCTGCTGTTTAATTTGTCTATTGTGCAGAGTGTGTTGTTGTGACATCGCACTTAACATCACACGTCTGATACCAGAATTTCAATCAGAACAAAAGAGACATTTGGAAAGTCATCAGACGGTAAAAGCAACAACATTCTGGAAAAGCATCAGAATTGCAAAGGTATATATATGGAAACCCACTTAGGAGTAAAACAAATTCTGGAAGGGTGTCAGAATTACAATGGAAATATTTGGAAAAATATCAGATACGTTCTAGAAGAATATCAGAACAAGAGACTCAATCTGGAAAAATATCATATAAGTTTTTGAAGAACATCAGAACAAAAGACTCAATCTGGAAAAACATTAGATAAGTTCTGGAAGAACATCAGAACAAAAGACTCAATCTGGGAGAACATCAGAGAGATAAACATATTCGGTAAAACCTCAGATATATTCTGGAAAAGCATCAGATAATTTCTGGAAGAACATAAGAACAAAAGACTCAATCTGGTAAAGCATCAGAGAGACAGACACATGTGATATCCAAGAATGGCATTGGATGAAAAGAGGAACTAACATATCCAGAAAGAAAATCATATAAGAAAGGCCATATCTAGAAGAATGTCAGATAGCCACGACAATATCTGTTTGGTAGGTGCCAAATAACTTGGACTTTGACCACAAGGTAAGACGTTGATAATAACACGACCTCTGGTGAAATGAAAATGAGGATGAAACACTCATGCTATGCAATTTATATGAATTATGTTGTGCTGTATGTGTCGCACCCTGAAAAATCGCTTCATCGAAGACACGACCCTCACGCGAAAGGCGCGGAAAACGGTTCGACAGAGTCGCCACCAAACTTTATTTATCCCAAAAGAGGGAAAGGAAAATATCGAGAAAACCTTTAAGGAGGGGGTAAGAACATGGTCGTCGCAACCACGTTCTGGGTTCGGGAGTCGGTTACGTGAGGGGAAGGTACGCGCACCCCCTCACGTCCGTTGTACTCAACGGGAACCTCTTAGTTCGAATTGTGATGAACGTTATCTAAGCTTGTTTGTTTTCTTCTCAACGATATATGCAAAAAGGTAAAGTAAAAGTTTATGATTACTAAGGGAAATGGGGTGGTTTTAGGATAGGGTGCTCGGCAAGATCATCGTGACCTCGGGCCTACGGATGCTCATTCGGACGAGAATGAGAAATCAGAGCAATCGTAGTTCGACTACGGGAAGGGATAGAGGGAAGACGGAAGATGGAGGGAAGGTAGCGTCGACGCAAACGGGGGAAAAAGAAAAAGTGTGCTTGTAACAGCCCGGGCCCCTCGCAAGGCGATCCCGGCTCTGCCACCTCACGATCTTCTCTACCCCCCTCACTAGTAGAGTTTTTGCCTTCCGTGGGAATCGAACCATGTACCCTGGGGTTCAAGTACATGTTCAATCCATTCCCACTACCAATTGAGCTACTAGGAGCACCCCGAGGGGCCTTGCGAAAATGTTTGATAATGGTTAAGTGTTTTAAGACGAAAGGGTGAATGAATAACAACCCAAAGGCGCGCCTTAAGAGCCATTCATTCGAAGATCCAAGGAATGCTAGATCCCAAGAATCTCCTCCTTTCGTAAGGTGATTAAGAAAGCATTTGAAAAAGATCGAATCGGATTGGTTGAGAAAAGAGGTGAGGATCGATACTAGTCCCTAGGGGTGCTCCTAGTAACGAAACCTCGAGATGTGCGAGTGTGCGTTTGACGACGAGGCAAAAGGCACTCGACTTACGATAATGTTTTGACGATTGGCTCGACGACGAGTCGAGAATTGGTTTGGAATGGTTTGATTTGGTAAGTGTTTTAGGGAGAACGACGATTATTCGATAAACGAGACGTCAGCCTCGCAACCCAATTAATCGGGGCATTATTGGGATGCTAGATCCCAACGACGCCTTTTTCATTCAATTCATTTATGAAATATTGTTTGATGAACAACGAAAGTACCATATGGAATGCTAGATTCCAATGGCATTCCTTTGTCCAAATAGTTAAGACGAGTGTTTTAGGAGCGAAAGGTCGAATGATCACCACCTAAGGCGTGCGCCTCAATAATGGCCACTCAAGAACCCAAGAAGTGCTAGACCTCAAGAATTTAATTCTTTTGCGATTTAATTAAGAAAAATGGTTTGATTATGTGTGTTAAGTATTTTAATCGGAAATTAAGTGTTTAGGCGTTTCGATAGTTTTAGTGTGAATTAATTAAGATACGAACAAAGAAAATGGTTAGATGAACAAGTATGAATATGATATGAACAATGATAATAAGATAATATGAACAATAATATAATCAAGATAGTATGAACTAGATATAATATTGGCATAAAAGTAAATCAAGAAAAAATTGACGGAAATGTAAAGTTAGTGGTTAATCGGATGAATCGGGTCTAATGTAGCGCTAAACCATCGTAGCACAATCTATGACGATGATCATACTATAGGAGGATGCGCAATTTGATCTTTGTGCTAAAACACGATGGAGAAATGATATTGAGGATCGTTCTCCAATTGAATCGTGCCACACGAAAAGAAAAGGTGACAATCTCGTCTTAATCACAAACTTTCGTCAATTAATCGAAGGTAACCTATCACGATCTCAAAGTATAGAAAGAGATCTCGATGATCACTCACTACAGATTTGAAATAATGAAGGTTAATCGCTTCAACCACCAACATTCGTGAATAGAAAGACTTCATCGATCGAAAATGAGAAAATAGAAGAATATAATAGAAAATGAAATGGAAATAGAAAATAAATCGAAGTGGTCTCGTCTTAATCAAGATTTAATCGAGAAATCGATAATCAACGATTTTTGACCTTCATTGACCAAAAGTGAAAATAAAAGAACATGTGAAATGAAAATTAAATAGAAATTAGAAATTAAATCGGAAAACTAGGAAAGGCCTCATCTTTACTAAGATTTTTAATCGAAAAATCGATAATCTTTAGTATTTGATTTTCATTGACCCAAAAACGAATTAGAATAATGGAACAATAATGGAAATGAAATAAAATCGAAAATGATAAGAAAAATAATAAAGGTCTCACCTTTATCAAGATTTAAAATCGAAAATCGATAAATCTTAATATTTAGTTTTCATTGACCCAAAAAAGGATAAAAATAAAGCAATGACAAAATAAGTTGAAATAAAATAAATAAAATGATAAATTGTATAAAAAAAAAAAGGGAAGTTCCGAATGGGCTTAGCCCATGATAAACACTGAAGGTGTATAATTAAGGAGGGGGTGTGAATCATATGGGCTTTAAGCCCATCATCACCATCAACCTACCAAAACAATGAAATAAAGAAATATTGAGCTTGTAAAGCCCAAGCTTAGACTCTATCCAAGGCAGATAATGGTCATGATACAATAAAAACAACACGGTCCACAAAGGAATATTATCATCAGGTTTCATAAAAAATCAGCATCAGATAAAAAAACAAAATCCATCGTATTATAGCAACATCAACAGTATATATCGCTACCTCAAAACAAGAAAAAAAGCAATGTCAAAAGCTAAACACATAGCCACGAAAAAACAGAGGAAACTAGTTAAAGGAATCAGACACCATCAAATGCAGAACTAAGATCATGGATATGTTTCCAACCTTGCTATGCATTCAATCACGCTCTCTGCTCAGGTTCGTCTAACTTTCCTTCTCTTTCGTCTTAAGTTCATTACGGTTCGTATTTGTGAATGGTTCATTTAATCTCTGTTCTTCTTCATCTCTATTCGATTTCTGGTTTGGATTGAATGGGTTTCATTTAGTTTTGGTTGAATGGGTTTGAAGGTGGATCGTTGGTGGCGGATTGTGGTTGTTTTTCTGTTTATCGGTGGTTCTTGTGTGTGTTGTTGTTGCAGACTGGTTTTCCGTCGTGAGAAATGGAGGGTGAAGAGCGAGATGTTGACAAAATGGTGGGATGAAGTTTTGCTTGAGTGAAGGAGATGTTTTTGAATAGTGTGTCGTGGTGAGTCGGAGTATTGGGGTGGACAGTTGGCGATTGGAATCCGACATCGCGCCATTTCCAATTTCGATCTGAAGCTCTCGTAGGGGCTGGTATGGTGGGTTGAATCGGGAAAGAGAGATTTGTGGTTTGTGAGTTTGTTGTGAGGTTTCAGATCAACGGAAGGAGGTCGAAGGAGTTCTCCATAAGAGATTTTTTTCCTTGTATTATTTTTTGAAGTTTTACGAGTAGAAAGAAATATGGACAAGTGGCGGCCGATCCCCCTCACATTACTGCAATCATGTTTAAATACTGCATGAAGTAGGTTTTGGGTAATTGTTTTTGTGACATGGGCTTGGAAAAGATGTGCTTCAAAAACAAAATAACAAAATAAATGTGGACTCCTTCTTGAATTATAATGACCATAAATTCTTGAATAAAAAAATGAATTTTGAATCTTGAATAGAATTTGAGGTGGATTGGAATTGAACATTAAACCTGAATTTGAAGTTTGAAGCATTGAAATTGCAATTGAAATGAAATTTTAGTCTAGAATTGAGACTTGGAAATTTGACATGAAAATGGATCATGAAAGTTGGATTGGTTTTGATAAAAAAGGATTTTAAAAAAATGAATTTGGATTTAATTGGATAAAACTAAAACATTAAAATGGTAATTTGGAATGAGACGAAATTGAAATGAAAATAGACATGAAATTAGATTGGATGGATGATAAAAAAAATGGTTAAAGAGTGGATATGACTTAAAATACAAATGGATAACAAATAAAAGAGAGATGAAGTTGAAGACAACATATTTTTTGGATTTTTTCCGAATAATAGTCAGCAGATGGAAATTATATACAGGTAGGATAAATTTGGGGTATGACATATGCCCCTATCTAATTGGCTTGAACCTAGTAAGATGAACTGCTGCAGCGTTCAGTCTTATCGAGGTATAAGTCAATTAGATATAAAAAGACCACAAATTTGTCCGAAAAGAAAGAAAATGCTTGGGAGGTGGAATGATAGAGTTAACCCTCGAGTAGACACTGAATAATTTGCAAAGGTTGTTATCACCAAAAGGATGACAACAGGAAATCTGACACCAAAAGGATGACAGACCTATTACCAAAAGGATAATAGGGCACACACCCACACAGATCCTTCCACCAAAAGGATGAAAATGAGGTCAAAGCTTGCTATTACCAAAAGGATAATAGGGCACACACACACAGACCCTTCCACCAAAAGGATGAAAATGAGGTCAAAGCCTGCTATTACCAAAAGGATAATAGGGCACACACGCACACAAACCCTTCCACCAAAAGGATGAAAATGAGGTCAAAGCCTACTATTACCAGAAGGATAATGGGGCACACACGCACACAGACCCTTCCACCAAAAGGATGAAAATGAGGTCAAAGCCTTATATTACCAAAAGGATAATAGGGCACACACGCACACAGACCCTTCCACCAAAAGGATGAAAAATGAGGTCAAAGTCTGCTATTACCAAAAGGATAATAGGGCACACACGCACACAGACCCTTCCACCAAAAGGATGAAAAATGAGGTCAAAGCCTGCTATTACCAAAAAGATAATAGGGCACACGCACACAGACCCTTCCACCAAAAGGATGAAAATGAGGTCAAAGCCTGCTATTACCAAAAGGATAATAGGGCACACACACACAGAACCTTCCACCAAAAGGATGAAAAATGAGGTCAACGTCTGCTATTACCAAAAGGATAATAGGGCACACACACACAGACCCTTCCACCAAAAGGATGAAAATGAGGTCAAAGCCTGCTATTACCAAAAGGATAATAGGGCACACACACACGCAGACCCTTCCACCAAAAGGATGGAAATGAGGTCACAACCTGCTATTACCAAAAGGATAATAGGGCACACACACAGACCCTTCCACCAAAAGGATGGAAATGAGGTCACAACCTGCTATTACCAAAAGGATAATAGGGCACACACGCACACACAGACCCTTCCACCAAAAGGATGGAAATGAGGTTAAAGCCTGCTATTACCAAAAGGATAATAGGGCACACACACACACACAGAGACCCTTCCACCAAAAGGATGGAAACGAGGTCACAACTTACTACTACCAAAAGGATAATAGCAAGCAAGACGATATCAAAGGTTGTCATTCACCAAAAGGATGATACACAGACCAACAGTTTACGGATCAGCGACACCAAAAGGATGACGGATCAATACAAACTACTACCACCAAAAGGATGACAGGAACTTCCCACTTGCGAGGACCAACACCAAAAGGATGCAGGTTAGGTTGATATGACATGAACATCTACCACCAAAAGGATGATAGTCAGGCGATTGACAAAAGGTCAAGTTTGCTGGGGATATGATGAGTGAGATTTATTTGGAGACATCAACAAAAAGGTTGAAGTAAAGAATTTAATGAGGAACGTCCACGAAAAGGAAAGGGAAACAGTGAAAAATGGAGAAGGTAACCCGCCAAGATCTACGCAATCTTGTGCCTACGTATCTTTACTCGGACGAGAATAAAGAATCAGGGCAGTCATAGTTCGAATTAAAGAAAAGATTCAATGAGGAACGCCCACTGACTCGGAGGAGTGTTTATTGGTTGGGATGAGGATGACGACCTCAGCAACAAAAAGGTTGAGGAACACAACTAAATGAGGAGTGCCCACTGACTTGCTTGGAGATCACTGCTTTATTGAAAAAAATTCATGAGGAACGCCCATGAACTTGAAAGAGATGCCCATGTCTGGGCTGAGGATGCTCTTGAGCTTGATCAGTAAAAGGTTGAAAACTTTCATGAGGAACGCCCATGAACTTGAGGAAGATGCCCGTGGCTGGGCTGGAGATCATCTTGGTCTTGAGGCTTTATGAGGAACGCCCCCAGATTGGTGAAGATGCCCCTGGCTGGGCTGAAGATCTTCTTGCAGTCTCGAGATTGATCCTGGATCTCACACATGTATGAATGCTTGATTTTGTAATGATGTGCAAATGCTGACGCGCGGAGATGCAAGTGTTGGGGAAGTATGACATAGTTTTTTGGTATGCATATGATGAATATGATGTTTATGATGTCGATGCAATGCATATGATGCGTATGATTGTAGACGGGTGATTGGATATGTTTTGAGATGGTGCCAGCACTGTGGACTTTTGGTAGTTGCCAATGCGAATTGGAATTTTGGGCGGTGGGAGGGATTTGATTTCCTCGACACTCAGTTTGTTGAAGATTCCATGATTGAAGCAGACGAAGATGCTCTCGAGCTCTGAGTTTGACCGCTTGTTAATTTGTTGGTAGGTTTGTTCCTGAGAAGACCATGACTCTATGCTTGAGGGTCAAGATGACTTGATGACTTGATGGTGATCAGCTCTTGAAGAGTGTGCTTTGCTCTAAATTTGATGATTGATAATGTCTGGCAAGGTATGCTTGTCCAACAAGGCTTGCCCCAGTCTGCACATGGTAATGATTTGCCCCTACTTAACCAGTTCTGAAGTGATCTGATCTTTGGAAAGCTGAGCTTTGATATGCTTTGAGATAGCCCGCTCCTGATTGAGTTATTGAAGGAGTTTGCCCTAGACTGTGGGTTTTGAGGGAGTCTCGCTTCGGGTCGGCACCACTGAAAGTTCAAGTTCCTCTTCGATTACCCCTTGTTGGAATTGCTTTGATGTCTAGCACTAATTTGCAGTTAAAATTGCACCTTCACAAATGGTACCCTTAATACAATGCTCATGCAAGTTTTGAAAAAGAGTCGTTTATTCGAGTGTCGTGATAGTGAAACGAATGGACCATTAGCCCAAACGTGTGCTGATTTTAATGGTGTGAAAGATATAGCAAGGAGAATGACACCAATTTGAAGATTAACAAATATGGGGAGTCAGTTTACGCAACCTTGCAACAGTATACTTTCAGAATAAACCTCGCCTCAATTAGGTCTTTTGAGGGTTGTAACGTGGTCTGGTTTACGGTTTATGAAACAAAGGATATTAGGCCCAAAGTATAATTTGTACCCACCCCTTCTTCGTGATGATCTCCAGTCATACGTTCAGTTAAATCTGCACATGTTTATCTTCCAAAAGAGTTGACGGTGTAAGAGTGATGATGCTCGAAATAGCAGTCACCTTATTTTGTTTTGATGGATGTCAGTGACCCTTTGGATTTTGACATGGTGGTCATTGGATCTTATTTTGTTTTTGTTGAGGATTCGATGACCCCTTTTGTTTTTGTTTTGATCCCTAACTGTTGCATGGACTGATTTCGCTTTTCAAGTCCATCGGGATTGCCTTGATTTTGCCTAAGTCTCCTTTTGAGGTGCTCGACTTAGCAGGCTTTTGATTTTTTTGTTTTGTTTTTTTTTGTTGGAGGATAGTGACTGCCAAGTCATGGGTTATTGATTAACAACCGTCATGTCTTTGGATTTTACTTTGTAGTTTGAGTGCGTAATTGGATTAGCTGAACACTACCCTGCCCCAGGTTAAGTGTAAGGGTTTATAGATCCAAAGGAAACTGCTACTTCTAGGCTCGAAGTGGTTTACTAGGAATTAACTCCTTGTCTCTCCAGTGTTTGGGGGTTGAAACAATGCCTGTACATCATCGACGAGATTTTGTCTGAAAGCATACATTTTACAATTATGGGTATTTCATTGTCATCATCCTCCCTCCAATCATTGCTAATAACAGTTTGATATAGAGAGTGAAGTGGATAAATGTGTCGGTGTTTTGCAATAGATGGAAGAAATGAGTGAATACGACATAACTGATTCAAAACATGCATAATCACTACATTAAGAAAACCAAATACAAATAACAATGTTTGAAGCAAACGGTACTTGAACAAACAAAGACAAAATACAAAGATGCGAAATGATGGGACGGTGACATGACTGCCTTCTTCGAGGAACTGAACTTCCTGTCTTGACATGATTTGATACTTGAACTGGCTTGTTCAGAGTTGGAGACTATTCTGTTCGTCTTCGGCAACCCCTTCGACAATTGATAGTCCTGCCTGTGTATGTGGCGGCATGGTCTTGTTGGATATAACTCATTGTTCGTCTACTAGTGGCTTGAGCTACGTACTAATGTCGAGGAAACGACTTGATTAGTTGGATATGAAGGAAGTTGAAGTGAGATTCTGGGGTTAAAATGAAATGCAAGATGCATAACTGATGCAATACAATGCAATGACATGTATGCAAGATGCAAGATCCAGATTGCAGATCACAGGTTCAAACATTTCTGGGGTTGGCCGTTCATGGGTAAATGACCAAAGTCTCTGATCAAAGAAAACCCTATAGGTAGGCTCTATGAGGAAAGTTCTAGGTTCTTTACCCGCAAACCCACTCACGGGATGGTTTCTACGTTGATGGATAAGGTTCCCAGGATTACGGACACTAATCGCATCAACGTAACACAACAGGCTAACTGCATTACGACGATAATGACGACAAGGTCTCCCCTGAGCGGAGTTTTCGTGCCAGGCGCACAAGGAGCGAGTCCTTGGAGACTAACACTACACGACCACCAATATAGAACTTGGTTCTAAGAGTGGTTCATAGAGTCACGGACCCTTCATGAATCAAGTCGTGTGACAGGCTAGCTGTGTTACAACAGGATCTAT
This sequence comes from Lathyrus tuberosus, assembly GCA_022829125.1. Lineage (NCBI taxonomy): Eukaryota > Viridiplantae > Streptophyta > Magnoliopsida > Fabales > Fabaceae > Lathyrus > Lathyrus tuberosus. Next base: position 8,600,012 of record JALAZF010000087.1, on the reverse strand, counting down.
GAAAAGGTCTACTCTAGGGGAGCTTTCATGCCAGGCACGTAAGGAGCGAGTCCTTGGGGACTAACACTACTCAACATCCAATTCTAAACTATGTGTTCCCTCTGCTTTTACCAAAGCTCAGGTGTAGAGCTTTACTCATGATATCATCCAAAGATCCAACAGATAATAATGAGCATATTAAAGCCATAAGAGAACAAATACGTAAGGGAAGAAAACAAGCAAACGAAAATAACACTCCTCACAAATCGCACTAAGATAGGCTTGACTCTCTTTTGCATGGAGCAAATTATCCCTAGCAGAGTCGCCAGCTGTCGTACCTCGAGAATTCTCGCTTAAATCGAAGACACGACCCTTCGTGCGAAAGGCGCGGAAAACGGTTCGACAGAGTCGCCATCGAACTTTATTTATCCCAAAAGAGGGAAAGGAAAATATCGAGAAAACCTTTAAGGAGGGGTAAGAACGTGGTCGTCGCAACCACATTCCGGGTTCGGGAGTCGGTTACGTGAGGGGAAGGTACGCGCACCCTCTCACGTCTGTTGTACTCAACAGGAACCTCTTAGTTCGAATTATGAGGAATGTTATCTAAGCTTGTTTGTTTTCTTCTCAATGATATATGCGAAAAGGTAAAGTAAAAGGTTTCGATTACTAAGGGAAATGGGGTGGTTTTAGGATAGGGTGCTCGGAAAGATCACCGCGACCTCGGGCCTACGTATGCTCATTCGGACGAGAATGAGAAATCAGAGCAATCGTAGTTCGACTACGGGGTTGGGATAGAGGGAAGACGGAAGATGGAGGGAAGGTAGCGTGGACGCAAACGGGGGAAAAAGAAAAAGTGTGCTCGCCAAGATCATCGCAATCTTATGCCTACGTATCTTTACTCGGACGAGAATAAAGAATCAGAGCAGTCGTAGTTCGTGGTACGCCCACGAAAAGAAGGGTTAGGGTTTGAATTTTAGGAGACGAAAGATTGAATGCCATACAACCCAAGGGGTGTGCCTCGAGAGCATTCACTCAAGAATCCAAGGAATGCTAGACTCCAAGAACTCAGTTCTTTTGTGAGTTAATTATAAAAAGTGTTCGATAAAGATTAAGTGTTTTAAGATGAAAGGGTAAATGAATAACAACCCAAGGGTGTGCCTTAAGAGCCATTCATTCGAAGACCCAAGGAATGCTAGATCCCAAGAATCTCCTTCTTTCGTAAGTTGATTAAGAAAGCGTTTGAAAAAGATTGAGTCGAATGGGTTGTGAGAAGACGTGAGGATCGATACTAGTTCCTAGGGGTGCTCCTAGTAACGAAACTATGATAAATGTGAGAAGGGTTGATGGCGAATGCTAACGAGCACTCGACTTACGAGAATGCCTCGACGACGAATCGAGAGTTGGTTTTGAAAATGGTTTAGGTTTGAAAGGGTCGAAAGATTGAATGAATGACAACCCAAGGGGCGTGCCTCGAGAGCCATCCATTCAAAGTTTGGCCGAGAAAATGTTTGGTTGCGTATTCGAATCGAATTAGGGTACGAGAAGGGTTTGTTTGTATGGAGACACGAATGTGAGGTTTGATTTGCTTAAGCGTTTTAGGGAGAACGACGATTATTCGATAAACGAGACGTCGGCCTCGCAACCAATTAATCAGGGCATTATTGGGATGCTAGATCCCAACGACACCTTTTTCATTCAATTGATTTATGAAATATTGTTTGATGAACAACGAAAGTACCATATGGAATGCTAGATTCCAATGGCATTCCTTTGTTCAAATAGTTAAGGCGAGTGTTTTAGGAGCGAAAGGTCGAATGATCACCACCTAAGGCGTGCGCCCCAATGGTGATCACTCAAGAACCCAAGAGATGCTAGACCTCAAGAATTCAGTTCTTTCGCGATTTAATTAAGAAAAATGGTTTGAATATGTGTTGAGTATTTTAATCGGGAAGTAAGCGTTTGAACAAATAAAAATGATTAGATAAACATGAATATGAATATGAATATGATATGGATATGAATAAGAATGAACGATAATATAATCGAGATAATATTCGACGGAAAATAAATAAGATAATGGTGAATCGGGTGAATCGAAAAATAAAATGTGACGACCTCGTCTTAATCAAGAACTCTAAAAACTGTTCCATGATGTTTAAGACATTCATTGATCGGAAATGAAAAGAATAAAATGATAAAAATGCAAAGCGAAATAAAATGTGAAATAAAATCGAAATCGAAGAGAGGTCTCATCTTAACCGATAAAATTACGTTTTTGATGTTCATCGACCGATAAAATGAAAAGTAAATAAAATGATAATAAAAATGGAATAAAAATCGTAAAGTAACCAAAAACAATAAAGGTCTCATCTTAACCGATAATATTTGGTTTTAGATGTTCATCGACCCATAAAAATGAAAAGTAAATAAAATAATAAAATCGGTCTCGTCTTAATCAAGATTTAATCGAGAAATCGATAAATCGTTGATTTTGACTTTCATTGACCAAAATGAAAATAAAAGAATATAAAATGACAAAAAAGGAAATTAAATCGAAAATATGAATACAAAGAATAAAGGTCTCACCTTTATCGAGATTAAGTCGAGAAATCGACAAATCGTCGATGTTTGGTTTTCATAGACCCAAAAAAATGAATAAAAATATAATGATGAAATAAATCGAAATAAAATAAATAAATAAAAAAGTAATTGGCCTCAAATAAATCAAAACTTAGTCGATTTGATTAAATCATGAAGTGTATTATATCATTGGCCCAAAAATGAATAAAAGTGAAATAAAAATTATAGAAATGAAATAAAATCGAAAATATCAAAAAAGAATAAAGGTCTCACCTTTATCAAGATTTAAAATCGAAAAATCGAAAAATCTTGATATTTTGGTTTTCATGGACCCAAAATGAATAAAAATAATGAGAAAATGACAAAAATGAAATTAAATCGAAAAGGTATAGGAAAAAGAATAAAGGTCTCACCTTTATCGAGATTAAGTCGAGAAATCGACAAATCGTCGATGTTTGGTTTTCATTGACCCAAAATAAATGAATAAAAATAATGTAATGAAATAAAAAATAAATAGGCTTCATATAAATCAAGATTTTGAATCGATTTGAGAAAATCAACTTTAATCAAGATATTTTTGATATCATTGGCCCTAGAATAAAATAACATAGGAAATACAATCTAAAAAGAGAAAATGAAATAGAAGTATTAAGAGGAAGATCTTAAAAATAACAATAATCTTTAAGCTTCTTTTCTAAACAAAAGAACATAAAATAATGAGGGGGGGCGGATCAGATTAAGGGGGTGTGAGCATGAATGGACCATCATGGGCTTTACAGGCCCATCATCAACCCTTAAATCAAAACCAGCTGAAAAAAAGGATTCAAAAAGAAAAAAACCAAACTAAAAAGAAATAAGACGGGCCCCATACCCTTTATGATGAGACGATCCATTTCAGGATACATTCATAAGGTTACAACGTTAACCAATATAAAAAAAAAATGAAAAAAAAAAAACGAAATGAGAAAAGTGAGAAATAGGGTCATCATCAACCCACGAACTCGGCGCAAGCCAATCATCATCGCGCGAGCAAACAAACGAAAAACCCACAAATGATTTCTCCAATTCGTTTCGCTTTGAAAGGTTTGAATTTCGACCTCGTTTCTCGTTTACTTCATCTTCTGGTTGGGTTCTGATTTGCTTCTTCTTCTTATTTTCTGGTTTGAATCGACTATGGTTTCTAGAGTTGAGGTTGTTTCATTTGAATGGGTGTTTGAAATGGTTTTGGGGATTTTTTCGAAAATGGACATGGGTTTGTTGTTGAAGGGTTTTACAGATTCGAAGGTTGAAACAAATTTGAAGGTGAGGCTTGTGTTGAGTTGTTGATGAAGCTTTTATGAAGATGAACGGGGAAGGCTACGATTTGGCGAAAAAGAGTTAAGGTTGGGACGGATTGAAGGTGGATCTGAAAGGTTGGATGAGACAAAGAGAGAACTGGTGGCAGCAAAAAAAAGGAGGAGGAAAACGGTTTGACAGAGTCGCCACCGAACTTTATTTATCCCAAAAGAGGGAAAGGAAAATATCGAGAAAACCTTTAAGGAGGGGGTAAGAACATGGTCGTCGCAACCACATTCTGGGTTCGGGAGTCGATTACGTGAGGGGAAGGTACGCGCACCCCCTCACGTCCGTTGTACTCAACGGGAACCTCTTAGTTCGAATTGTGATGAACATTATCTAAGCTTGTTTGTTTTCTTCTCAACGATATATGCAAAAAGGTAAAGTAAAAGGTTACGATTACTAAAGGAAATGGGGTGGTTTTAGGATAGGGTGATCGGCAAGATCATCGCGACCTTGGGCCTACGTATGCTCATTCGGACGAGAATGAGAAATCAGAGCAATCGTAGTTCGACTATGGGAAGGGATAGAGGGAAGACGGAAGATGGAGGGAAGGTAGTGTGGACGCAAACGGGGGAAAAAGAAAAAGTGTGCTTGTAACATCCCGGGCCCCTCGCAAGACGCTCCCAGCACTGCCACCTCACGATCTTCTCTACCCCCTCACTAGTAGAGTTTTTTCCTTCCGTGGGAATTAACCATGTACCCTGGGGTTCAAGTACATGTTCAATCCATTCCCACTACCAATTGAGCTACTAGGAGCACCCCGAGGGGCCTTGCAAAAATGTTTGATAATGGTTAAGTGTTTTAAGATGAAAGGGTGAATGAATAACAACCCAAGGGCGTGCTTTAAGAGCCATTAATTCGAAGATCCAAGGAATGCTAGATCCCAAGAATCTCCTCCTTTCGTAAGGTGATTAAGAAAGCGTTTGAAAAAGATCGAATCGGATTGGTTGAGAAAAGAGGTGAGGATCGATACTAATCCCTAGGGGTGCTCCTAGTAACGAAACCTCGAGATGTGCGAGTGTACGTTTGACGACGAGGCAAAAGGCACTTGACTTACGATAATGTTTTGACGATTGGCTCGACGACGAGTCGAGAATTGGTTTGGAATGGTTTGATTTGTTAAGTGTTTTAGGGAGAATGGTAATTATTCGATAAACGAGACGTCGGCCTCGCAACCAATTAATCGGGGCATTATTGGGATGCTAGATCCCAACGATGCCTTTTTCATTCAATTGATTTATGAAATATTATTTGATGAACAATGAAAGTACCATATGAAATGCTAGATTCCAATGGCATTCCTTTGTCCAAATAGTTAAGACGAGTGTTTTAGGAGCGAAAGGTCGAATGATCACCACCTAAGGCGTGCGCCTCAATAATGGTCACTCAAGAACCCAAGAAGTGCTAGACCTTAAGAATTCAATTCTTTCGCGATTTAATTAAGAAAAATGGTTTGATTATATGTGTTAAGTATTTTAATCAGAAATTAAGTGTTTAGGCGTTTCGATAGTTTTAGTGTGAATTAATTAAGATACGAACAAAGAAAATGGTTAGATGAACAAGTATGAATATGATATGAACAATGATAATAAGATAATATGAACAATAATATAATCAAGATAATATGAACTAGATATAATATTGGCATAAAAGTAAATCAAGAAAAAATTGACGGAAATGTAAAGTTAGTGGTTAATCGGATGAATTGGGTCCAATGTAGCGCTAAACCATCGTAGCACAATCTATGACGATGATCATACTATAGGAGGATGCGTAATTTGATCTTTGTGCTAAAACACAATGGAGAAATGATATTGAGGATCGTTCTCCAATTGAATCGTGCCACACGAAAAGAAAAGGTGACAATCTCGTCTTAATCACAAACTTTCGTCAATTAATCGAAGGTAACCTATCATGATCTCAAAGTATAGAAAGAGATCTCGATGACCACTCACTACAGATTTGAAATAATGAAGGTTAATCGCTTCAACCACCAACATTCGTGAATAGAAAGACTTCATCGATCGAAAATGAGAAAATAGAAGAATATAATAGAAAATGAAATGGAAATAGAAAATAAATCAAAGTGGTCTCGTCTTAATCAAGATTTAATCGAGAAATCGATAATCAATGATTTTTGACCTTCATTGACCAAAAGTGAAAATAAAAGAACATGTCAAATGAAAATTAAATAGAAATTAGAAATTAAATCGGAAAACTAGGAAAGGCGTCATCTTTACTAAGATTTTTAATCGAAAAATCGATAATCTTTAGTATTTGATTTTCATTGACCCAAAACGAATAAGAATAATGGAAAAATAATGGAAATGAAATAAAATCGAAAATGATAAGAAAAATAATAAAGGTCTCACCTTTATCAAGATTTAAAATCGAAAATCGATAAATCTTAATATTTAGTTTTCATTGACCCAAAAAAGGATAAAAATAAAATAATGACAAAATAAGTTGAAATAAAATAAATAAAATGATAAATTGTATAAATACAAAAAAAATCGAAAAAGGAAAAAAAAGGGAAGTTCCGAATGTGCTTAGCCTATGATAAACACTGAAGGTGTATAATTAAGGAGGGGGTGTGAATCATATGGGCTTTAAGCCCATCATCACCATCAGCCAACAAAAACAGTGAAATAAAGAAATATTGAGCTTGTAAAGCCCAAGCTTAGACTCTATCCAAGGCAGATAATGGTCATGATACAATAAAAGCAACACGGTCCACAAAGGAACATTATCACCAGGTTTCATAAAAAATCAGCATCAGATAAAAAAACAAAATCCATCGTATTATAGCAACAACAACAGTATATATCGCTACCTCAAAACAAGAAAAAAAGCAATGTTAAAAGCTAAACACATAGCCACGAAAAAACAGAGGAAACTAGTTAAAGGAATCAGACACCATCAAATGCAGAACTAAGATCATGGATCTGTTTCCAACCATGATATGCATTCAATCACGCTCTCTGCTCAGGTTCGTGTAACTTTCCTTCTCTTTCGTCTCAAGTTCGTTACGGTTCCTATTTGTGAATGGTTCGCTTAATATATGTTCTTCTTCATCTCTATTCGATTTCTGGTTTGGATTGAATGGGTTTCATTTAGTTTTGGTTGAATGGGTTTGAAGGTGGATCGTTGGTGGCGGATTGTGGTTGTTTTTCTGTTTATCGGTGGTTCTTGTGGGTGTTGTTGTTGCAGACTGGTTTTCCGCCATGAGAAATGGAGGGTGAATAGCGAGATGTTGACAAAATGGTGGGATGAAGTTTTGCTTGAGTGAAGGAGATGTTTTTGAATAATGTGTCGTGGTGAGTCGGAGTATTGGGGTGGACGGTTGGCGAATGGAATCCGGCATCGCGCCATTTCCAATTTCGATCTGAAGCTCTCGTGGTGGCTGGTATGGCGCGTTGAATCGGGAAAGAGAGATTTGTGGTTTGTGAGTTTGTTGTGAGGTTTCAGATGAACGGAAGGAGGTCGAAGGAGTTCTCCAGAAGAGATTTTTTTCCTTGTATTATTTTTTGAAGTTTTACGAGTAGAAAGAAATATGAACAAGTGGCGGCCAATCTCCCTCACATTACTGCAATCATGTTTAAATACTGCATGAAGTAGGTTTTGGGTAATTGTTTTTGTGACATGGGCTTGGAAAAGATGGGCTTCAAAAACAAAATAACAAAATAAATGTGGACTCCTTCTTGAATTATAATGACCATAAATTCTTGAATAAAAAAATGAATTTTGAATCTTGAATAGAATTTGAGGTGGATTGGAATTGAACATTAAACTCGAATTTGAAGTTTGAAGCATTGAAATTGCAATTGAAATGAAATTTTAGTCTAGAATTGAGACTTGGAAATTTGACATGAAAATGGATTATGAAAGTTGGATTGGTTTTGATAAAAAAGGATTTTAAAAAAAATGAATTTGGATTTAATTGGATAAAACTAAAACATTAAAATGGTAATTTGGAATGAGACGAAATTGAAATGAAAATAGACATGAAATTAAATTGGATGGATGATAAAAAAAAGGTTAAAGAGTGGATATGACTTAAAATACAAATGGATAACAAATAAAGGAGAGATGAAGTTGAAGACAACATATTTTTTGGATTTTTTCTGAATAATAGTCAGCAAATGGAAATTATATACAGGTAGGACAAATTTGGGGTATGACAGTATGATCAAATGCAAATGCAGATGTAAATGTCGACGACATGACTCGACTCTTTTGGGGAGAAGACAAGATTGGAAGGCTGATTTCTCAACACGGAGGTAACTGCCATTCTGCTTGGGGACAAAAGATGTTACTACTGGACACATCTCTGCCACAGTTGTAAATTGTATCAAGTTGATGATCCTTATAGGAAGGATGGAAAGCTGCATGAGGATTCTTCAAGTAAATTGCCCCAGATTAACTGACTGTTGTAAATGATCTTTTCAATGTTTCAGCTTGATTGATTCTGTAAATGACTGCTTTGCTGAGCGCTTAGGAAGCCTGCCCCCATCTGAGTCATGAAAAATCTTCTGTATAAACCAATTCCGAGAAGAACTTATACTGAACCACAAATCTTGAACCGATTCTCAATAGGATCTGGAAAGAACTTGCCCCTGATAGGATCACTGACCAAGTTTCTCAACTATTTGAAAATTCCTTGAGAGGATAGCCGGTTTGCAAACAAAAGTGTTCATACAAACACAGTAATTTTAATACAAAGTTCATGCAACTTTTGAAATCAAAATCATTTTTGAAATATGCAAAGCATATAAGATATTAGTCAGAACACGATGGTTCAAGACATTCAAAGTGAAAGGTAAAGCAAAAGGGTATGATGCCAAAATAGATTATCTGCAAAGATCTTTTAGAGTTAATTTACGCAACCTTGTTGCAATATGCTTTCAAAATAACCTTGCTTCAGTTAGGTCTTTTGAGGGTTGTAACGTGGATTGGTTCAAGGTTTATGAAACAAAGGATAAATGCTCAAAGTTTATTTGTACTGACCCCTTCTTCATGATGAACTTCAGTCCTACGCTCAGTTAACTCAAACTATGCACTCAGATTCCTAAAGGTTGGAAATTGCACTGATGATAGTGATGACGATGGTTTAGAAGTCAAGGGACCCTTGAGATGGAAGTCACTACTTCCCTATAACATTGAATTTTTCTTGAAGGCTTTCATGGTAAGGATTCAAAGATTTCCTCTTTTATTATTCCTAACTTTTTCCTGAACTGTTTCTTTTGAAGCTTACAGTCAGCGGGATGCCCCAGTTTTGCCTAAGTCTCCTTCATAGGTTTTGACTTAGCGGCCTTTTTTCTTTTTTGATTTTTTATTTTTTTGAAAGAAAGTGACTGTCTGGCTTAATGATTACGGCGAACCATCACTGGCTTTCGACTTGAAGGAAATTTTCGACACCTGCTTACTGTGTGCGAAGGAAAATTTATGAATGCAACCTTTGTATGAAATGTGTCTTGCGCGAACGCACAACCAAGTTAACTAAGAACTACATATCCCAAGGTTAAGATTGCAGGTTTTTTGTAAAGAAAGAAACTCTAACTTTTGGGCTTGAAGGGTTTGACAAGGGAATAACTTCCTTATTTCTCTAGTATTTGGGGAATTGAAACAATGCCTTACATCGACAGTAAAGTTCATTTGAAAGCACACCAGCAATTATGAGTATAACATTTTCGTCATCCTCCCTCCAATCTTTGCACAATAAAAAAGAAAGTTGAAAAGAGATAAAGTATATATATTTTTAAAAGAAAGCATAAAGATGTAAATAGCAAACAAAAATGAAATGAATCCAAAATTTGTAATGCTCATTTCATTAATTACGAAAGTACAAATATAATTTGAATACAAACAGCTAGTACAAAACAAAGGAAAATTCAAACAACAAGAAACATGGCCTAGTGACTAATCAGTAACAGGGGTGAGCTGGCCTGTCTGAAACACTAGCTTTTAGGAAGATAGTCTACTGAAGTCGACTGAAGCTTCATTTGGCGTGCCCCGGTAGAGGATTCGTCTGGACATTAGGATTGCTATCATGAAAGCTAAGGATTCTGACCTAAATCAAATCACGTACTCTAGCCTTTAGTGCATAGCAATTTTCCAGATATTGGCCTGCGGTGCCTTCATGGAATGCATAGTGGAGATCAAATCTGAATCTAGCTGGAAGAGGATTTGGAGGAGGAGACAGAGTCTTTGTGGTAATCAAACCTTTCTGAACCAGCCTAGGATAAAGTTCAGTGTACGTCATGGGAATATGATCAAATTGATTCCTATTACGGTACTGGTTCTGCCCTACAGTCGAATGTTGGAGAGCTTGAGCTAGTCGTAGAGCAGCAACCAAAAGAGTAACAGAAGCAATGGTAGGGTGACGAGGCCTTCTCTCTTCTTCTGGAAGTTCCCATAGGATTTCTTTGCACCATTAGAAGATTCTGCAGCCTTGGACACTTTACCATTCTCGAGTCCTTCCTCAAGTCTTTGACCAGTGGTTACCAAATCAGTGAAGTTAGAAGAAACATTACCAATCATCTTCTCCCAATATAATGGAGACAAGGTGTCCATGAACATTCCAATCAGCTCATTCTCTGCTAAAGGGGGTTCAACTTGAGAAGCGAGTTCTCTCCAACGCTGAGCATATTCCTTAAAAGACTCTTTCTCATTCTAAGACATATTTTGAAGTTGACGGCGGTCAGGAGCCATGTCGAGGTTGTACTTATACTGCTTCATAAAAGCATTAGCAAGATCCCGGAAGCAGTGGATATTGTTCTGTTCAAGATTCATATACCATTTGAGAGAAGCAACACTCAAGCTGTCTTGAAAATAGTGGATGAGCAGCTTCTGGTTGTTGGTATAAGCAATCATCTTTCGAAAGTACATGACCAAATGAGCCCTTGGACAAGAGTGGCCCTTATATTTCACAAACTTGAGAGTTTTGAATTTGGCAGACATAACAAGGTCAAAAACTAGGAACATGTTGTCTGCATCCACACTAAAGAAGTCGGTACCCTCAATGACTCGGAGTCTCTTGTCTATGGTCTGAAACTGTTCACGGACAACCTCAGGTTCAACAAAGTCTTCACGGTCTTTACCTTGAGCACTGGCAGCATTGTACTCATAGAGAGTATTCTCAAAGGGAGCTTGGACAGTCCCAGCAACAGTGTGGACCACAGGTCTGGGCTCAGCAAAAACTGGAGCTTAAAAAACTGGTATGATAGTTTGACCAATCATAGCAGTAGATGCAAGAGGCAGAGAATAATTATAGGGTAAACCAAACTCTAGCCAAGTTAAAGGTGGCACCTGAACAGCATGAGGATCAACATTTGAAACCTCCTAGATAACAGTCTTTTGGGGTTACTCTCCTATAGCAATCAAGACCTGGAGCATTTCAGTGAGCTTTGTTATGCTTGACTTAAGATCATCGATCTCCATTCAGATCTCTGCGTTATGTGCTTCTTGTTCTGACATCTTGCATCTGTAATTAGCTCTAGTCCGATATTGGTGTCGAGGAATCAGGTTGACGACTGACAGATGACACTGGAAGATAGAGACAGTTGGAAATAAGTTGCTGGACAAACAGACGCATGCAATGAATCATGCAAATATGCAAATGATATGCAACGTTATGCAAGACAGGATGCAAATCACACAAGCAATATGATCAAAGGTTCAAGATCACAACATGGTGTCTGGGTAAAGAACCAACCATAGGGTGTGTACTAGGGGTAAAACACCTACACAATGGGTTCTAAAATGTTCCCAGAGTCATCAATCCATCTTTCGGATATTATCAATTTCCCAAATACTCGGTAGTTAATAATATTCTCAAGAGAACTTCTTTTGAGTGTAGTATCGCGTATCAACTACTTTGGGACTACTCCCTCATAGTCACCACACTATGTCCTAAGAAAGCTAAGTTAGGTTAAGGGTAACTAAAGGTCCTCAGTATCATGGGCTCCTAGGTCGAAAGTAGTAATGTTTTCATGAATACCCGTTCAACAATATTACTCCCAAGAGGGCCTCAACTGAGTGGTGACATCTTAAGTCAGCTTGGTCGGGAATCAACTCCCTATAAGCCATCTTGAATGTATCACCTTCCTATCATGAGTGCACTCAAGTCCGGGTTAGGACTTATCTCACAACAGCATGTAACAACCCAAGCAGACAGATATATACAAATATACAATAACACATACAAAACAAGTTAGGGGTAACCCTCTTAAGATTTCCCCAGTGAAGTCGCCATTTCTGTCGCGGTGAGAATCAGATACAAAGCTATTAATTAACTTGAATCATAAATCATAATTCACCACCGGTCTTTAATTTATCCAAAGGAAGGGAAAAAGAACGAATAACCCATAAACATGCAATGCAATGCAATGCAAAAGAGAATCTAAGGTTCGGGGGTTGGTTATACCTAGGGAAGGTGCTAGCATCCTAAGTATCTGTAGTATTCTACAGGAACCTCTTGTTTTAATGTGTTATTTGTTATTTGTCTGCTAAAGGGTGAAAAGGTAAAAGGGATGCCTAAGATGTTGTTTCTAAGTATGCTTGCCAAGACATCGTATCTCGTGCCTTTGTATCCTGATGGTAATGGAATCAGAGCATTCGTAGTTCTCCTTAATAAGGGTGAGAAACTCTCGACTGGGGTCAAGGTTCCAAAGGGAAGAGGTAAATGTCTATGGCAGAACACCTACATAGAGTTAAGAAACTCTAAACCTAAGGCTAGGTTAAAAGGGAAAGGAAAGAGTAAACATCCATAATCGTGACACTTACATAGAGCACGACAACTCTAATCCTAAGGCTAGGATAAAAGGGAAAAGAAATGTATATGGCAAGACACTTACATAGAGTACGATGACTCTAATCCTAAGGCTAGGATGAAAGAGTAAGACTCTAACAAAGTCTTAAGGGAATGGTGGACAAGGTTATCCTAAACATGACGTGGAAGTCAACGCGAGTGATCCTTTCCTTGGGAACATATTGAGAAATCGTCGAACGAAATAGGCATAAAAAACGGGACTTAATCACAGCTCTCAGGCATCAAGAATTAAATTCAAAAATGAACATAAAGAATTAACTAAAAAGAAATCGAGGATTGTCAAGATTAATTTAAAAGTTAACTAAAAATAAAATCTAATTAAACTAAATTCTAATTAAACCAAAATCTAATTAAAGATCTAACTAACTGTTAGGTGCGGATTTGGCCTAAAATTGGCATATCTTTCTTTGCACTTTTTCATCTCTTTTCTCATGTTTTCATGGTTTTTATCCATGATTGTTGTTGTTCTTCTACACATTGAGAATATACCTTTGGTGCTTGTAATGTGTGTGTTATTGTGCAGGAAATGCACTAAATGATCAAAGTTTGAAGACACTAAGAAATGGTGCAAGCTGCTAAAGAAAGGAAGTTGCAACAGCAGGATTCGCCTCGCGAGTGCTGGCGAGCTCCTAGCGAAGGTTCGCCTAGCGAACGTTGGCGAGTGTCCCAGCGAAGGGGTGGCAGAAAGTTTCAGTAGGAAAAGTCCCTAAATTCGCTGGGCGAAGGTTTTGGCGAAGGCTCGCTTCGCGAGTGATTTGTTCGCTTCGCGAATGCACGTGAAATTTCAGGGGCGGTTTAACTGTTTGAGGCACCTGATGTGCCTATTTTTAACCATTCGCCTAGCGAATGAATTGGTTCGCCTAGCGAACCTTCAAATTTCTGAATTGTATAAATACAATTTTTACACTTTTTAGTTTATGTTTTTTTTATAGGGTTCTGATGTTGTTGTAATTTTGGGATCAGAACTTGATATCTCTTTCATTTCCAAGGGAGAAAAGGTAGGATCTTTGATTTCTTGTTGGAGAGGGATGTAATCTTTTCATACCTATTGTATTTCCTCTAATGTATGTATGTGATTTGAATTCTTATTTTCTATTGTTGTTGTCTTTGGTTGATTATTTGTGGTCTTGACAAAAACTTTACAAATCTTTGATCTTAGATTTTCATCTATCAATGAACAAGCTTTTGACATGGTTTTGTGAGTTGATATTCATTTTATCTTTTGTTGTATTGTGTTGATTAAGTAGCATGGGTAGCATGAGTAGGATCGATACGGTATCGCGAGGATGCGTGATAATAGTGATGAGGAAGAATATTCGCATTCATTGGACAAATTAGTTGAATACATGTAAAAAGGGTTAAGCGTGTGTACGTATTTTGATCTTGCTTAAATACGAAGAAATCATTTATTTGGTATGGATGTTATAGTAATATCTGTTAGGACTGAACTCTAGAGATAGATTTAGGATTAACACTTGCGTGAGTATCTGCTCTTAAAGCTCTGTGTTGGTTTTGTTGCGTGAGACATCACTGATGAGACAATACAGTTGGCCTCTCGACGTTGCGTTAGACATAACCTCTGTTGTGAGTGATACGCGAGGATATTTGGCGAATGATTGATTTGTGTTTGCTTGATTAGAAGAATGCATGTGTTATCAATTGATGATATCCAATTCCAACAAGGCCCCATTTATAATTCTGTCTTTACTTTATATTTTCCGTCTTTATATTTTCCGCATTTGCTTTTGGTTCACTTTAAACCAGAACTTTTGATTCATGAGCTTAGAAATATAGAAACCGTTGAATGGCATTCTTTCCCTCGCACTGATCCCTGTGGAGAACGACAAAACTGGGTAACTTATTATTATTTGCTTGCTACTATTTCTGCACCAACAAATTGGCGCCGTTGCCGGGGATTGGTGTTTAGATATTGAATCGCATTGCATAGTTTCTATATTTTTAAGCTTTGTACATTTGTTTATATTATATGCATTTGTGTTCCTTTAATGTTTTGTCTAGTGTGTTCAGGAATGTTGAGAACTCCTTCTAGATTGGTTGCTTTGTAAAAAAAAAAAAAAAGAATTCAATGAAGCTTCGACCGAGTCTGGATGTTGTTGAGCTTTGAAAGTATGCCTGGTAAATTGTATTGCTTTATAGAATGCTAGAATGATTTAAGAATTTTGTGCTTTGTGCAAATGTGTATCTTTGTTTCATTTTGCAACTTGTTTGAATGCTTGTTTCACTTAGGTCCAAAAGCCACAAATTGTGAGGAAACCTCAATTGTTTACTAAATGCTTGGATGACTGATAAGCTTTGTTTAATTCGTTTGATTCATGCTTTATCTTCTGATTATTGTGATTTTGTGGAAGCATTAGAAATGATCAAGGCATTTGTTTATATTGAGCACAACCAGTATCCAAAAGTATCTTACCCGTGAGTAGTGAGAATTTGTTTGCCCCTTTGAGACTAAAACTGTTTAGATCTCATTTTTAGTGATGAACTTGGTTTATGTACATAATTTGCAAGTTTGGTTCATCATTAAATTTAGTGAGTTTCTAAAATTTCTTCTTGAACCTTTGAAATTGTATACTTTGATTTCCTTGCCGTAAAAAGCAAGGAGCATTCACTTGAGGTTTGGTTGAATTCAAGTTGGGGTGAATGAAAAAAAAGTGGTAAGTTGCTTGAAACTTTTGAAAACGTTCAAACAAGCATGAAAAGAAAAAGTGTAAATAAGAATGTGAAAAACACAAGAAAAAGAATGCTTGTTTGATGAGAATAATAGAAAGTGAAATAATTGTGCAAAAGGAAGTTTGAGAAGGTTTGTGGTAAAGGAATGTGAATGGTGAATGAAGTTGTAAATGTGTAAATATCATTTATCGGCAATTTTGATTCAAAGACTTTTCGAAATGTCCCTTTGTTGTTAACCCGACCAAGCTTTATCCCTTGAAGCCCTTAGTGATCTTTATGCTTCCATATTTTCATGTTGATTGTTAGATGTTGTATGAATTGGATTGCTATTTGCATTGTTTGTCAGGTGAGTGAAATTTCCCCGCGGTTGCAAACGCGTCAATTTCTTCATTCTTATTTTGAAGAGGAGTGTTAGAGTGATTCAAGTATGAAAATTTAGTTGTCATTTGAACCAGTCCATGATATTTGTTTAAGTACTTCATTCTTTATCATTGTTCGATTCTATTGAGTGGTAAACGTTGCTTGTGCGCATTTTCATGTTTGGTTTCTCTGGATTTTGGTTGATTCTTAAGCTTGAGCAAATCCGCTTGTTTTTAACGAGGGGCATACTTTGCTTGAGGACAAGCAAGAGTTTAGTTGGGGAGAGTTGTTAGGTGCGGATTTGGCCTAAAATTGGCATATCTTTCTTTGCACTTTTTCATCTCTTTTCTCATGTTTTCATGGTTTTTATCCATGATTGTTGTTGTTCTTCTACACATTGAGAATATACCTTTGGTGCTTGTAATGTATGTGTTATTGTGCAGGAAATGCACTAAATGATCAAAGTTTGAAGACACTAAGAAATGGTGCAAGCTGCTAAAGAAAGGAAGTTGCAACAGCAGGATTCGCCTCGCGAGTGCTGGCGAGCTCCTAGCGAAGGTTCGCCTAGCGAACGTTGGCGAGTGTCCCAGCGAAGGGGTGGCAGAAAGTTTTAGTAGGAAAAGTCCCTAAATTCGCTGGGCGAAGGTTTTGGCGAAGGCTCGCTTCGCGAGTGATTTGTTCGCTTCGCGAATGCACGTGAAATTTCAGGGGCGGTTTAACTGTTTGAGGCACCTGATGTGCCTATTTTTAACCATTCGCCTAGCGAATGAATTGGTTCGCCTAGCGAACCTTCAAATTTCTGAATTGTATAAATACAATTTTTACACTTTTTAGTTTATGTTTTTTTTATAGGGTTCTGATGTTGTTGTAATTTTGGGATCAGAACTTGATATCTCTTTCATTTCCAAGGGAGAAAAGGTAGGATCTTTGATTTCTTGTTGGAGAGGGATGTAATATTTTGATACCTATTGTATTTCCTCTAATGTATGTATGTGATTTGAATTCTGATTTTCTATTGTTGTTGTCTTTGGTTGATTATTTGTGGTCTTGACAAAACCTTTACAAATCTTTGATCTTAGATTTTCATCTATCAATGAACAAGCTTTTGACATGGTTTTGTGAGTTGATATTCATTTTATCTTTTGTTGTATTGTGTTGATTAAGTAGCATGGGTAGCATGAGTAGGATCGATACGGTATCGCGAGGATGCGTGATAATAGTGATGAGGAAGGATATTCGCATTCATTGGACAAATTAGTTGAATACATGTAAAAAGGGTTAAGCGTGTGTACGTATTTTGATCTTGCTTAAATACGAAGAAATCATTTATTTGGTATGGATGTTATAGTAATATCTGTTAGGACTGAACTCTAGAGATAGATTTAGGATTAACACTTGCGTGAGTATCTGCTCTTAAAGCTCTGTGTTGGTTTTGTTGCGTGAGACATCACTGATGAGACAATACAGTTGGCCTCTCGATGTTGCGTTAGACATAACCTCTGTTGTGAGTGATACGCGAGGATATTTGGCGAATGATTGATTTGTGTTTGCTTGATTAGAAGAATGCATGTGTTATCAATTGATGAGATCCAATTCCAACAAGGCCCCATTTATAATTCTGTCTTTACTTTATATTTTCCGTCTTTATATTTTCCGCATTTGCTTTTGGTTCACTTTAAACCAGAACTTTTGATTCATGAGCTTAGAAATATAGAAACCGTTGAATGGCATTCTTTCCCTCGCACTGATCCCTGTGGAGAACGACAAAACTGGGTAACTTATTATTATTTGCTTGCTGCTATTTCTGCACCAACACTAACTAATTAAATTAAAATCTAAACAAACTAATTAACTAATTAAATTCTAGTTAAAAACTAATTAATTGTATTCTAAAAACTAATACTAAAAAATCAAATAGCTAATAGTTTAAATAACTAATTTAACTATAACTAATTATTAAATTACTATTCTAGATTTAAACAAAAATAGAATAATAATAATAATAATAACCAAATACAAGTGAAGGGTGCGTGATAAAATGAGGGGTGTTAACATAGAAAAGAGAATTGGGCCTAATCCAATCTAAACACAAATAATTCTAAATAAAATAAAATGTAAACAAAAATAAAATAAATAAACATATATGTCAGATTTATCAATCCAAATTTTAATCAAGTGAAATAAATACAAAAGACAATGCATTAACTAGAAAACAATACTCATCACCATTCTCTACTTGAAACAACAAAAATGCCTCCCTTCTACCTGTAGCGGCAAAATCGTGAGTGTAAGCTATTGATTAACTTAACTCGAAAAGCAAGAGTCGCCACCGTACTTTTATTTTATCCATAAAGGAAAGGAAAAAGAGCGAACAAAACCTACACAAGCTCTACAACAAGAACAAGTGAAGAGAGTCTGGATAAGGGGGGTTGGTTACGCAATGGGAAGGTGTTAGCACCCAAAACGTCTATAGTACTCTATAGGAATCCTTTGAAATATCTACCGCTTTTGGTATGAAAATGTTTGCTTGAAAAGTGATTGAGGAGATGAGAAGAGAAATTATTTTTAAGATTTTTGTGTTTGGAGAGACTTGTCGCCTCATGCCTACGTACCCACAATGTGCAATGTAGGATCAAAACCTTGTAGTTCGTGGTACAAAGAATGAAATTTGTTTGTTTTGGTTGATTTTAGATGTAAAGACAAGTCGTTATTTCCAAGCGAATAATTCCGCTTAAAGAAATGAATCATGTCTAAACTTATGAACAAGTTTTGAAAGAGAAAAGTGCACGAGGGCACAAAAAGAGTTTGATGAGTTTGGTGTTATTTAAAGTCTTTTGAAAAAGGTGTCAAAATGCTTATGTAGTTTAGCATTTGTTAAGAAATCAAAGGAAAAGAGTAAAGTTACTTGACAAAGTCAAGGTTTGATTATGAAAGAGGTGATAGTTTGAAATCAAGAAAGTTTTGAAAAAGAGAGAGAGTTTTGAAAATTGAAGACTGGGTGGAGAAGAAGTGACTATCCTAAAGCATAAAGTAAAAGCTAAGGATAAGAAAGATCTAACCACAAATGTAGTTGTCTTCACCATAAACCGAGCAAAAGCACAAGGCTTCAAAGTCTTCGAACCATAATTCCAAAGCAAAGGGAAAAGGTCCTAGTTCTAAGTCCAAGGATCCAAGAATAGCATTGAAGTCCAAAGTCTTCGAACCATAATTCCAAAGCAAGGGGAAAATGCCCTAGTTCTAAGTCCAAGGATCCAAGAATAGCATTGAAGTCCAAGGTCTAGGTGCAAAACTCCATGTCCATTGCAAAGGATAGTAACCATAGTCCAAGATTAGAAGCACAAGTTTTTTAGAGGTTTTGGCCTTTATTAATATTTTTGGTCCAAGTGGACAATGAGAAAAAGGCATAAGCATAAACACGTGTCCAACGGACAAAGGAAAAATTGCGGAAGCATAAACATGTGTCCAACGGACAAAGGAAAAATTGTGGAAGCATAAACATGTGTCCAACGGACAAAGAAAAAATTGCGGAAGCATAAACATGATATGAAATGATAATAATGGAGCATAAAAGTAAAAGAGAGATAGGGAGCGAGAAGGAGTTGTAAAAGTAAAAGTTAGAAGTTAGTGATTAGTTGTTAGTTGTTAGAATAAGTGATCAATAATAATTGAATAATTGCACTTAGGTCAACGTTAATGAAGACTTGTTAGAAGATTGATAGAATCAAAGCCTCTACAACAACAAGCTTCATAGATTTTGAACCTAATACAAAAGACCAATCAACATTGAGTTGTTTTCCGATACGGGACATAATGTTGCGCTATGTTAAGCAATCGCCGAGTAATTTACGGAGTAATTACCCTACAATGAGGTCGGTCAATAGCTCTTTGTGCTAATGCATGCTAGATGAACGATATGTAAATCGTCATCCGAAAGCAATACCGCACGAAAAGAAAAAAAGGTAGCGATCTAGTCTTGATCAAAATTCAACAAAGGAATTATAAGATCCATAAGACTTTCATCGATCAAAATAAAAAATGAAGAAAAAGATGGATCTAACATTTATGATCCATCAACAACCAACAAAAATCTCAAAATAGAAAAAAAGAAATCAAAAAGAAAAGAAGAAAGAATTAAAATATTTTTTATCATTTTTAAGAAATTTTCTAAAGTAAAATTCAAGTAAATCAAAAGGTCCAAAAGGTAAAAAAAAAGGATTAAGATTAAAAAACTAATAGAAAATTAATTGAAGTAAAAAAAAGTTTAGTAGAAAATTAATTAAAAAAAATAAAGGTAGAGAGGGAGGTGAAAGTTGGAAAAGAGTGGTGAGGTAGTAAATCGAACGGGCCAGGCCCAAGTACAAGATTACAAGGCTGACCTATTTACAACAAAAGGAAAAAAAAAGAAAAAGGATTCATCCTCATCTTCTTCAACGCGTACATGCTCATTTTTCCATCATTCTCTCTGTTTCAAAATCATTTTCCAACTCTCACCAAAACGAGCATCGAATCGCGCATCGAGCAACGGTTTAAAAGCAAAACTCAAATGCAGTCAACCAAAGGAATCACAGATCTGCTAGATCAGAGATTTTACCGTAAAATGCTATAGTTTGTTGCGGTGAGGATGAGAAGTGTGCGAACAATAACGGCGGATTTGCGATTCCGAGCTTGTTTGTTGCGTTGGAAATTGCAGTGATGTTGTTGTTGCACGTAGCGTTCTTAATCGAGTTGAGTTGTTGAGAATTTCTAATGCTTCTGCGAGTTGCTGATGTGATGAATTTGCAGGTGTTTTATTGTGTGAATGTTTGTTGATATTGTTGCAGGTCTGTTTGGTTGAAAGTGATGAATTGAAGATTTCCGCTTTGAATCTCCTTCACTATCCGCAAAACTTCTGCAGTTCTGGTTTTGGATTGATGAAGGTTTTAAAATTGATGTTTGAAGAATTGAAGATGAATTGTGGAGTTTGGTGTTTGAAGCTTTGAATTTAAGATTGGAGGAAATTTGTGCAAGGGTTTAATGGCTTGTGAAAGCTTGAGGAAAAGAGTGAATCAAGGCTCTTATTTATAGATGAAGATGAGTGAATTTGAAATGTCGTTTCTGAATTTTTCACTGCGTTTCGTTTCAACTTGTTTGCCGCCATTTTGTATGTTGTTGCAACGTTTAGCTCTTGTTTTGCTGCGTTTTGAAGTTGTTTTTGCAGCTTGCCTCTTTTCATTTGGTAAGTCATTTTGATTGTAATAACACACGTGAAGCTTGCTCTGCAGATGCCGATTTGATCTTGGCTTGCTCACGTGTTCGTGCGTGACGCCCTTTTGAATTGCTGCTGCGTTTCGCCTTTCTCATGCTGCCGTTTTGGAATATTTGTAGCAGTGTTTCGGTTTGAACTGGCTTGGCTCCAAAAAGAGTATGCAACTTGTTTTTTTTCAAGTCATGGCTTCAATATGTACTACTGCAGATGGCTTGTTAGTGTTTTGTGTAGGCTTGATCGTAGTACGTTGGCTGGCTCGGTTTATAATTGTGGAATGTGGGTCGTGTACATTTCATGATGTAATACTTGTTTTTTTCAATTTTTTTTGTTCATTTTTTTTTTGTTAATGTGTTAATGGTTATTGGGCTTGGTATGAGAATGTCATAGGTTTTGCAAAATAACATGGGTATATTTGTTTTTTTTTTTTGGCAATTGGTGTAGCTTGATATAAATGGGCTTATAAAAAAAGGAAGTTCAAGTGTAGATATTTTGAATTGAATTATTTTGAAATTGGATAAAGTCATGGATATAGTTTTGGACAAATGGTTTAAATTGGATATGTGAGAATTGAAGTGGATAACTATGGATTAAAATGTGGATAATTGGTTTTAAAAAAAGGATATTAAACAAAAATGAAATGAAATTGGATATGGATACTTGGTTAAAAAAACTTATACAAAAATGGATATGGTTGTGAATAATAAAAAAAATGAAATTGGATTGGAATATGGATTAGGAAGTGTGGATGATTTAGGAAGTGGATCATGGATAGCAAATGGATAACCAAGATTTTTTTCACAAGCCAATGAATAAGCCACAACTGAACGACATCCATTTGAAACTCACTTTCTGAACCCAAACTTCACATAAACCAACGCTTGATAAACTGGAGAACCTCAACACAAGACATTTTGACTTTGAATAATTACTGCTTGAGAAATAAACCCCCTGAAACATATATCATGCACTTGAAGCAAACTCTTGATAATTTGACCAAGATTAGGTCAAACATCCATTTGAACTACATCATGAACGAACAACCGCATGTGACTTGAAGTCACTTCATTGTCTTTGACCAACCTGCACAACACACAGAGAGAGAAACTGCAACAATTTTTTTTTAGTATTTTGGTTAGAGGTTAGTAAATAGAAACAAGTAAGAATAATATATAGATACACAGGAGAAATAATGATTGTGATCTTGTTTGTGGTATGAGATGTGCGGAATCTTAGGGGTAAAAATTAGGGTTCAACAGCTGCCCCTATTTAAGTTTCTTCTATCAAGAGATATGAAGGTTAAAAACTTCGTCTCGACAAGATTAAAGATACTTAAATACATAAAACTAAATTTTTAGCCATAAGATGTCACAAGATGATATGAATACAAAGGATGAGACACACTGCGGGGAAACTTGAAACAACGGATTTACGGTAAATTGAGAGAGATGACGTGAAAAGACACGTCGGGGAACACAAGCTATTTATGGAGATCTGTCAAGGTGACAAGAAGTATCCATCAATAGTTGTAAATAGAGGGACAAGACCCTGAGAAGACTAGTAGTGACATCCAAGAATAACATTGGATGGAAACTACAAACGAGACAAAAGTATGCCGAAATACGTCCAAGAATGGCATTGGACAATAACAAGAAAGTTTATGGTAAAAACGACAGCGTCATCCAAGAATAGCATTGGATGAAGGTGAAAAACACTCTATTGAGGATAAGGTATCCAAGAATAACATTGGATAAAAGAACTACAACATTCAAGAATGGCATTGAATGGGGCAACAACAAGCATCAGAGTCATCCAAGAATAGCATTGGATATAAACAAAATTCCATTTGAACAACTTCACTGGGGACATCCAAAAATGGCATTAGATGGCAAGGTTAAACAGCAGAGATCCAAGAATAGCATTGGACTTGGCTGGGGAAAAGGTGTCCAAGAATGGCATTGGACAGAAGAATCTCAACATCCAAGAATGGCATTGGATGAAGTGAGAAAAGTTCTGGAAAATATATTAGAAGTATCCAAGAATGGCATTGGATAAAAAGAGTAGGGACTTTCAGGAATGGCACTGAAAGGTAAAGGTAATTCACTACATTCAAGAATGACATTGAATGATAGTGAGAAAGAGCTTTCAGGAATGGCACTAAATACAAAGGAGAAAACTCATTCAGGAATGGTACTGAATGAACAGATAAAACTTTAAAGAATGGCACTGAAAGATATCCAAGCAAATATGATGGGTGTAGCGAGCGATTTTGGACGCGGTTCTTAAGCGCTGGTCGCTCTCTGCGGTCTGAGCTTGAACTACAGGTCGATTCATTTTTTATCCTATTGTGAGCTGAATAAGGAAGGGAAATAAATGTCTCCAATTAACCCTGCTTTGCATACTGAGTTTAAACAGCGGTCTGTTAGGTTACGGATGCTATCAATATGGGGGGGCCTTTGTACTGGTTATTTGTATTTTCGCCAATACGGTTTTCTTTCTTTTAATCTAGGCAAAGGGTTTCTGACGGGGAACAAGGATTAGGATGTTAGGACTGATGCTTTTGAATTACTGCTTTTGATTGACTGAGATATGGGATTTGGGTTTTTTGTTGATTGCCCTCGCTAAGATCTTTTCTTTCGATCTTATGCCTACGTATTCCCGTTTACCGAAACAGGGAAATCAGAGCGTTCGTAGTTCCTCCTATTCTATGGGAGGAAATGGGTGTTTTTGGTGTCTTGTTCAAAGCCCAAGACGTGAAGCGAAAGGTGATTTGTATCTTGTTCAAAGCCCAAGATGTGAAGCTGAAAGGTCTATTTGTGTCTTGTTCAAAGCCCAAGACGTGAAGCTGAAAGACCTCGACTTTAGAGAGAATTTGTCATCTCTAAAGAGGGGAGAAGGAGAATTACTTTAACTGGGATACGCGGATCCGAGCAATGCCATAATTTCCGAAGAAAGGGTTTTAACCTGAAGGAGAAGACTTTAACTCAGTGTAGAGCAATGCCATCTTTCCTTAGGAATTTCTCATGCTAAAAGAGGGACAGTGGCATGGATGTAGATGATCCAGAGGCTTGCCGCTTACAGCGATTAGATGAAGGGAAAGGAGTTGTTGATGTTTGTGTACTGTGAACGAAGCACAACTTTGATGCTAAAAGGTTGATTGGATCAACCAGTGGTTTTCTTATACGAAGCCTAAGAGGAGGCTAATTTCCGCTAGGAAAATCATTATACAAAGCCTAAGAGGAGGTTATTTTGTGTCTCGTACAAAGCCCGAGAGAGAGGCTAAAAGGGTTGACTCAACAGGAGAATCTTTTATACTCAACAAGAGAGTGTTTTCGTATCTCGTATGAAGCCCGAGATGGAGGCGAAAAGGGTAATTGACTCAACGGGGGAGTCTCTTATGTGTCTCGTACGAAGCCCGAGAGAGAGACGAAAAAGTTGTTTTACTCCACTGGGGAGAATTTTGGTATCTCGTACGAAGCCCGAGATGGAGGCTATTGTAACTGTTTCAGTTGAGTGACAGATCCAATATACTGATTTTAAAAGAGAAAATCAGTTCTTATATGAGTAACACTGTACACAGGGATTTGATTTGAGGATCAGGGATATTTCCTTCTCTTTGAGGAAACGGGAAATCCAAAGGGTGTCGAGACTGTCCGAGTCCGTGGGTTTCCTTCCTATTTAACGAAGGGTGCTTGAGAATGTCTTTGAGACTAAAGGAAGTTAGACTGTCCAAGTCTAGAGTTTTATCTTTTGTACTATGCTTTGAGAAACAGTAGTAGACTCTATGAAAGGACTGTTCTATGAGGATGACTATGTTCTATTCCTATACCTCTAGGAGGTCGTCGGGACAATTTGTACGAAGCCCAAGAGGAGGCTGGAAACTTTTAAGAAGCCGACGGGTCCTTGTACGAAGCCCAAGAGGAGGCCGATGCTTTTAAGAAGCCCGTGGGTCTATCATCTCCTTTCCATTAGGAGAGATAACTCTTTTAAAGATAAAAACCACTGGTAAACGTGCGAGGTTTACTATCCAGCGACTTTTAGCTTTTAAAGAGGGTTCCTTAGTTAAGGTCCAAGATTATGACCGTAGTGGGTACCCAAACCCCGAGACATTCAAGGCATGCTATCCACAAGGAATAGATCAAGTCAGGAAAGTTCGAGAATTTGGAAGAAACTCAAAGATGCCATTCACGGAGAATACATTCATCTTGGGGAGTAGAGCTTCTTGACGATTCCTAAGGAGGACAGCCGAAGAGAAGACTGTATCTGGTGCTCCTATTGGGGATCTAGGCGTCTATTTCTATGAATAAATGAAACGGCGTCACCTAGTTCTAGACGTAGTAGCCGGGGAAACTCGAAATATCTATACTATTATTACACAGAAGATATGAGTTTATGAAAGAAGACTCACAGTGAAACAACCCCACAATACAGTTATATGTATATGAAAGCAGTAAATGAAAGCAATAACCACTTACTCGGTTGTAGAGCTTCCATGTTGTTTGGTTAGTTGTTCAACAAAGATAGATTGAAAACAACAGTATATTCAAAATCAAAGGTGAAAATGCTTTGAAAAAGAAAGATTTGGGGCTTACAGCTTAAGGAGAGGCCCAGGGTTTTATCAGTGAGCGCACTGTTTGAATTTGTACAGAGGGACTTATACAAGTGACTGAGGCCCAAAAAGGTTTTCTATACAAAGGGATGGGTCTTACACTATCTCAAGAGGCCCAAAAAAGGTTTAAAGGAAAAAGAGTGGGGCTTATAACACGAGGGTAGGCCCAAATGATTTTTCGTTTAAAAATGGCGATCGCGCCGAGGTTTTCTTTTAACGCAGAGGGACTTATACAATAAGTGAGGCCCAAGATGTTTTGGTTAAAAGGGGGATTGGGTCTTACACTCTAATAGAGGCCCAAAGTGTTTTGAATGGGTCTTATAGCTCAAGGAGAGGCCCAAATGATTTTTATTTTTAAACGGGCGACGATCGCGCCGTTTACTTGTACAGAGGGACTTATACAATGAGTGAGGCCCAAAAAGTTTTTGTACAAGGGGGGATGGGTCTTACACTCTCTCAAGAGGCCCAAAGAGTTTTGAAAATGATTTATGAGGGTTGAATTAATCCAAAACCCTAATTTGTTTTCAAAATGTATTTAATTGAATAAAAATTCAATTAAAATGATCAAAAATTGTTTAACACATGGAAAACAAATTGTGATCTTGGATTAATGCTTCAAAAATTAAGTATTGACCTACAAAATAATTAGAAAGCATTAAAAGTTGCAAAATCAATGTAGAAAAAATATTTAAAATGCCAAAAACAATTAAAACATTAATTCTTTGCAAAAATATCAATTATATGAAATAAATAATATTTTTGGGATTTTTTGTGAAAATAAAATATTTTGACATTTTTGTGAATTATTAAAAAAAGAATCAACTCAAAATCATTAAAACTCAGAGAGAAATTAATTTTTGAATCAATTAAACAAAATCACAAAATTCAAATATTTGAATTATTCAAAAATGGCGCCAAGAACAAGCTGAAGAACACGCGCGTGTTCTTGGTTTCTCAGATTTGCATTTTCTATCCAATCTCCATGAATACGTAATCATATCATGCAATCCACATATCATTATGCTCGTCTCAACCTCACGATCATGTCTATGTACTTTAATTTCATTTAAATTAAACATACAACAAGAAATCACGAAGAAACCTCAAGAACCCTAATTTCTGCATGAAGGCTAGGATTTTTGATACACGATTCAAACAATGCAATTAATTGAGGGAAAACATTCCATGCATGATTATGAACATATGGCCAAATTATTGTGCGAGGAAATATGCATAGATTGAGAGATGACCAAGTATGTGCTTACCTCCAAGTCGTGACAGCAAGTTCAAAGTGATTTTTGATTTGGAGGTGTTACAGATGAGTGGTGATGATCTGAACAGCTTCCCTACACCCTATGGATTGGGTTTGGATGGTTGGACTTGATTGAAATTGGCTGGATCATTTTGTGGTACCTCAGCTGCACTTTGATTGAAAATTTGAGCAACCAGCTGGTGATTTTGTGAAATTGATGTTTCAGAAGTAATCTAAGTGTTTGATCAGCTCATATGTGATGTATGTGAGGTGTGTGAGTGATTGGTTTGATTGGAAAAGCTCTCAAACTCAAAACCCGATAGCTACCTTGCTAAGAAAGGCATTTTTGCCAAGAGAAAGAGATTTTAAGGAAAGCATCTGTTAGATGGCTTTGGTGTACTCAAACTGACCACAATTGAGCTCTATTTATAGTAGAGCAAGTTTGTTTTGCAAGGAATAATGAATGGCAGCTGGTAAGTAGGTTTGGCCAATGTTGGCAAATGAAAATCCAAGTCTCCTCTAGCCATTGACTAGAGGTTAGGGCACAGAGCTTTGGTCCCCTTGGTCTTGGATAAGTCTTGACTGATTTCAGATGAGAATGGCTCAGTCCATGCCACCTTGATGGTTCCATTGAATGCCTCATTCCAAATTTGAAGTCTTGTCCCTATTTTGGCCATTATAGGTTCAACGTGCTATTTCTTGTTCCATGGACTTTGGAGGCTTGACTCAGTGATTGTCCCCTTTAGATTCAATCCTCTGAGGTGTCCAAGTGGATAGGAGCAATTGAATTTGGCTGATTTTGGCAAATCGACCAAAGTTGCAAATTCTGCCTTGCCTTGACAGATTTCAGCAAGGCAACTTGGCAATGTTGTATCTCATGGTGTAGGTTGAATTTGGCAATGTTCTTGGCCATTTTGGAAAGCTCTTACATGATACAACAACTGTTTGAACAAGTTTGGTTTTGATCTCTTTTGATTCCAAGTGAAAAATCCTCCTACATTTGGCAAAAAGTGAGGCAGAATCTGACTTAGTGAAAATTTCACTAAGTGTTTGGAAAAAGTGACATTTTCACTTTTCAGCCACTTTGATCACTCCATAACTCAAAATCCTTAATGAATTGGAATGACTTGTAGTTGAAGTTTTTGTAGGTGATAATGAGGGCTACAAATCCATCTTTGGATGAGAAAAAATGGCCTTGTGGTTTAGGAGTTATGGTCCTCCAAAGTTGGTACCTTTGCCACTTTATTTTTAACTTAGAAAAAATTCTAAGTTTTATGGTTACCCCTTTTACAAGTTATCTCACTTTTCTTGATTTTTCTTGATGAATGTTGATTCAAACCATACATTAACATCATTTTAGGGTTAAAAATCCATTTTGGTGAAAAATCTCAAAAAGTCAAAGTTGACTTTTGTGCACAGTTGACTTTTTATCAGATGAATTCCAAACTGTGCAATTCTTCAGGAAATCATGTCCTTGACCTAAATCAAACTTGATGGACATGTTCCATGGGTGTCATAGGGTATATTCAATCATGTATTAGGGTTTGGGAGCATGTCCTGGTCAAAAGTCAAAGTTACAGTTGACTTTTCCCTTAAAACCCTAATTGTGGTGCAGATGAAATTGAGACTTGTTGCCCAAGCTTCTTGGATCAATCCATTGTTCCAAATGGATCAATATGGTATATTAGAGACCCTCAAATCATCTCTTGAGGTCTTGGCTCATGGTTTGTCCCAAAAGTCAACTTAGGGGTGAATTAGGTCAAGAAACCCTAATTCCTGATTTTTGATGAATGCATCCCCTGAGGCAAAATTGACTTGATGCATGGGTTCATGAGGTTCCATGAAGTATATTAGGTTATGTTTTGGATCATTGCCTTGTGCCCAGATGAAAATTTCCATCTGGAGGCCCTAGACGACCAAAACCCTAATTTGGTGACACTGTCGATCTTGAGACTTGATCCACCTAGAAGGGAGCAGCCTTGTGCTTAATCCTTGAAGTGGGAGTCCTTTTTGATCCATTGTGGATGTTTGAGAGATTAGACAAGTTGAAGATCATGTCATTTCTTGATTGATCCTTTGTCTAAGCACTCAGAGAGGGCTTGAAACCCTAATTTTGATTGTAGTGGATGCTCACCCATCCTTGGGGAGACTAATGAAGCATAAAGGTACATCCATATTGTGATGATGATTTTCACAATGATGGGAAATCTAAGTGGTCAAAATTTGGGGTATTACAGATGCCCCTATTTAATCTTCTTGGACC
Source organism: Lathyrus tuberosus (assembly GCA_022829125.1). Classification (NCBI taxonomy): domain Eukaryota; kingdom Viridiplantae; phylum Streptophyta; class Magnoliopsida; order Fabales; family Fabaceae; genus Lathyrus; species Lathyrus tuberosus. The sequence goes on along the minus strand of JALAZF010000087.1, from coordinate 8,570,871 downwards.
CGAAGGTGTGAATGACGAAGGGATTCGGGCATTCGGGGTGCAAGAGGATTAAATATTGGAATACCCGAAATTTTGATGGTGGTTATGAATGGTAGCTTACGCATTCATCTTCTTTAGCTAAGCAATGATGTTTAGAAAAGGTAAACTTCCCCTCGATCCTGGTTTCCTACCAAGGAACTGGTCTCAGTCGCTTTTGAACTTCTCCTCGTTCTTGGTTTCCTACCAAGAACTGGTCTCAGTCTCTGAAATGAACTTCCCCTCGTTCCTGGTTTCCTACCAAGGAACTGGTCTTAGTTTCTGATTTAAACTTCCCCTCGATCCTGGTTTCCTACCAAGAACTGGTCTTAGTTTCTTTTGTCAATAAACTTTATTGACAAGGGACGCTATGTGTAGCGGTTTTCCTTCAAACTTCTCGCCGAATTTTCCTGGGGAGATGCCATTTAACGGAAAAAGGTTTGATGTCAGACTTGCTGGGGAACCCAACGTCTGAGTTGTAGAGTTGCACAAACTTCTCTGTTGGAGACGCCATTTGTCGATTCTACTAGGGAAAGCGAGTCTCTTGAGATACTGTTTTTATTTGGGATCTTTCATCATACTTTTCTCAGGATCTTCCCGGAGAAACGCCATATGATGGAGTCCAATTTTGAGGTGCCAATGACCTTCTCATCAGTGGTTTTTCGGAGCAAAACTGGCCTGCTGCCGAATCTCTGATCACGAGGCTTTCTCTGTGGATTTTCCTTAATCCGGGAAAGCAAGGATATCATCTTCAATGGCGAAGAGTGACGTTTATTGAAAGTTCTATGATCTTTCAGAGGTTCAAATTATCAAAGTGGCCAAGGACCAACTTCTTTCCAGAATTAAACTGGAAGCGAGGTTGTTCAGACACAGTATTTCCTGACGAGGCAAGAACTGACAACTCGATTGAGAGGACTTCTACCACTAGGGGACAAGACCGACTAGAGTGATAGTGATGCAATATGAAATGTGAATGCAAATAAAAAATGCATGATGTATGTATGTATATGCTGACAAAACAAACGCGACATACAGACTAATGGATGAACACAATTGGATACTCGGCCATCGCGGGGCGAAGAAGTACCGTTGATTCAAAATAGCAATTCCACCTTGCTTAGGAGAGATAGTCCCGTTGGGAGCTATGTTGATCGGGCTTAGGAGATGAGAACTCGGCCGAGGCGTGTCAGACGAAACAAGGTCTCTGACACAGTTGATCCCTTCATTCAGGCATACTGGCTTAGATGGAGTACTTTGATTCTGCACTTTGAAGTTCGCTTACTGCGGGAGAAGCGATCGATGTTCTTCTGATGTTCAACAGTCAAAAGAAATGCCATCTTTAATTTAAAAGCAGAAAAAGTTTAACAAGTAAATTTATTTTTGTTTTATTTCAAGAATCGCTGATTAAGTTTAAACAACGTCGTTCTGTAAAGCTAAAACAAGTAAAGAATTACAAACAAAAGCACAAGGGCTCAAATTTTATTGATAAGATGGAGATCAGCCAAACGCGTGATTCCAAAGAGTATATACAAAGTTAGAAAATGGTAATTTACAGGGAAAAGGGCTACGTTGAAACATAACGACCACTATCCTTCTACCAACTTTGAATTCGGGATATCCTGAGCTTCCGTCGAAGATGACCTTTGACTGGAGATTTCCTCCGATAGATGATGTTGTAACTGCTGCTGAGGGACTTGCCTCTGTTGAACATAGTTACTTGCCATTATCCCTAACTTTTGCTTGGATTGTGCTATGAGATTTCCAATCCATCGGGATGATTTTTTTTCATGTCTCTAACTTTTGCCTGGACCGCCCTTTCGGGTTTTCAATCCACCGAGACGTTTTTTTTTAGTTTTAGGCGAAGTATTTCTTGACTACATCAACATTCGTGGGGTAGGCAAATTCCTCTCCGTCCATGGTTGCAAGTCTCAAGGCGCCGCCTGAGAAAGCTTTCGTGACCACATAAGGGCCATCATAATTTGGGGTCCATTTGCCCCGAGAATCAGTGAGAAATGATTGTATCTTCTTGAGCACAAGGTCTCCTTTCCTGAAGACACGAGGTCGGACCTTTTTGTCAAATGCCCTCTTCATTCTTTGCTGATACAACTGACCGTGGCATAGTGTCGTGATTCGCTTCTCTTCGATCAGGTTCAGGTCGTCGTGTCGACTTTGACACCATTCAGCTTCGGTGAGCTTCACTTCCATCAATACCCAGATTGATGGGATCTCTACTTCTATAGGGAGCACTGCCTCCATGCCATATACTAGAGAGAAAGGGGTTGCCCCTGTTGAAGTACGGACAGATGTGCGATAACCATGAAGAGCAAAGGGTAGCATTTCGTGCCAATCTTTATAGGTTACAACCATCTTTTGAACAATCTTTTTGATGTTCTTGTTAGCCGCTTCTACCGCTCCGTTCATCTTGGGTCGGTAGGGAGATGAGTTATGGTGTTCGATCTTGAACTCTGCACACAACTCTTTCATCATCTTATTGTTCAAGTTAGATCCATTATCAGTAATGATCTCGCTTGAAACACCATAACGGCAGATGATATTGTTTTTGATAAATCGGACCACCACTTGTCGGGTTACATTGGCGAATGACGCTGCTTCGACCCACTTGGTGAAATAGTCAATGGCTACCAGGATGAACCGATGTCCATTTGAAGCCTTGGGATCAATCATACCAATCATATCGATTCCCCATATGGAAAAAGGCCACGGGGAAGAAAGAACTTTGAGATGTGATGGCGGTACATGAATTTTGTCGGAGTATATCTGACACTTGTGACACCTCCTCATGTACTTGTAGCAGTCGGATTCCATGGTCAACTAATAATACCCGGCCCTGAGAATTTTTCTAGCCATTGTGTCCGTTGGCATGAGTGCCAAAGCATCCTTCATGAATTTCTTTCATGAGCATGTCTGCTTCTGGTCTGTCGACGCATCGGAGCAAGACCATGTCAAAATTTCTCTTATAAAGAGTGTCACCGCTCAGGAAGAAGTTTCCAGCCAATCTTCTGAGGGTCTTTCTATCTTTTCTGAGTGCCCCAGATGGGTACTCTTGTTTCTGAAGGAAGCATTTGATATCGTGATACCAAGGTCTGTCGTCTATGACTGCTTCAATCGCGAAGATGTAAGCGGGCCGTTTAAGGCGCATTATGTCGATCTTAGGTATATCATTCCATCGACCTACACTAATCATGGAAGAGAGAGTGGCTAATGCATCAGCCATGTGATTCTCATCACGAGGGATGTGATGAAAGTCGACTCTGTTGAAGAAGGGTAACAACCTCCTTGCATAGTTTTTGTAAGGAATCAATCCTGATTGGTATGTGTTCCAATCTCCTTTTATCTGGTTAATAACCAGGGCTGAATCGCCGTATACGTCCAAGTTTTTGATCCTTAAATCAATCGCTTCTTCGAGACCCATGATACATGCTTCGTATTCGACCTCGTTGTTCGTACATTTGAACGTAAGTCTGCCAGTGAAAGGAACGTGGGAACCCTGAGGGGTAACAATGATTGCCCCAATTCCATTTCCATAATGATTGACTGCTCCGTCAAAGATAAGTCCCCACCGGGAACCTGGTTCTGGCCCTTCACTGGGTAGCGGTTCATCGCAATCTTTCATCTTTAGATACATGACATCTTCGTCTGGGAAGTCAAACCCGATTGATTCTTGATCGTCAATCGGTTGATGAGCCAAATGATCGGCTAAAATACTTCCTTTAACGGCTTTTTGAGCATGGTACTCTATGTCATATTCTGATAGTAACATCTGCCAACGGGAAATCCTTCCCGTGAGAGCAGGTTTTGCGAAAACGTTCTTGATTGGATCCATTTCGGAGACCAACCAAGTAGTATGACGAATCATGTACTGGCGAAGACGTTTGGCTGCCCAAGCCAAAGCGCAACAAGTTTTCTCAAGCATTGTGTACCGAGTCTCGCAGTCGGTGAATTTCTTGCTTAGATAGTAAATGGCAGACTCTTTCCGTTTAGTTTCGTCTTGTTGGCCAAGTACACATCCCATTGAGTCCTCTAGGACCGTGAGGTAAATGATCAGTGGTCTCCCTTCCACTGGAGATGATAGAATCGGAGGATTCAACAGATATTCCTTGATACTGTCGAAGGCAGTTTGGTAATCTTCTGACCAAACGCAATCCTGGTTCTTTTTGAGTAATCTAAAAATTGGCGCAGACGTCGCGGTCATGAGGAATATGAATCTGGAGATGTAGTTCAAACGTCCCAGGAATCCTCTGACTTGTTTTTCAGTTTTCGAAGAAGGCATTTCTTGAATGGCCTTGACCTTGTCAGGATCAACTTCAATTCCTTTCTGGCTGACGATGAACCCTAGTAATTTCCCCGAACGGACACCGAAGGTGCACTTGTTAGGATTTAAGCGGAGCTTGAATTTTCTTAGACGTTTGAACAATTTTGACAGATGTTCAACGTGCTCACTCTCTGTTTTTGATTTTGCAATCATATCATCGACATACACTTCGATTTCTTTGTGTATCATGTCATGAAACAGAGTAGTCATGGCCCTTTGATAGGTTGCCCCGGCATTCTTCAAACCGAACGGCATTACCTTGTAACAAAAGGTACCCCATGGGGTAATGAACGAAGTTTTCTCCATGTCTTTCGGTGCCATTTTGATCTGGTTATAGCCCGAGAATCCATCCATGAAGGAGAATACTTTGAACTTTGTTGTGCTGTCAACCAGCATGTCAATGTGTGGTAAAGGAAAGTCGTCCTTTGGACTTGCCTTGTTCAGATCTCTGTAATCAACACACATTCTGACCCTTTCGTCCTTTTTGGGAACGGGTACGATGTTGGCTAACCATTGAGGATATTCAGATGTAGCGAGGAAACCCGCGTCGATCTGTTTCTGTACCTCCTCCTTGATTTTGATGGCCATGTCCAGGTGAGTGCGTCTCAACCTTTGCTTTACTGGCGGACATTCTGATCTCAACGGTAAGTGATGTTCCACGATGCTGGTATCCAACCCTGGCATATCCTGATAGGACCAAGCGAATACATCGGGGAATTCTTTGAGAAGCTTTATCAAACTTTCTTTGACACTTGGACTGAGCAGTGCTCCGATCCTGATTTCTTTTCTCTCTTTTTCTGAACCCAAGTTTACCGTTTCCAACGGTTCTTTGTGAGGTTCAATGGACCTTTCCTCTTGTCTGAGTAGTCGGGAGATCTCTTCTGGAATTTCGTCGTCAACTTCTTCTTCAGCCTCGAATACCAGGAACTCAAAGTTGGGAGAAGGCATCGAATCGTATGTTTCAACGGGGTATAAAACAAGCAATCTGCATGACGTGATGATTTGTGTTTAGAAGAGATAGAGAAAATGCAAGTGTGTGCAGTGTATTTATTTTACTGCTTGTTTTTATTATTGAATGTTTTTTAGGATTACCATTTTTTGAAAAAGCAAAAAGAGAAAATAGCAATTAATGCGGAAATTACAGAACGACGTTATTTTATTAATGAACAAGTTGAATCTTGAAACTACAGCCTTATAAAACAAAACTCTGTCGCTTTGGGCAAAGCGAAGAGGGAAATTTACAGAAAACGAGCCCTATCAAAATATCCGTTTCACCTGGGCAGGGTGAAAGGTTAAAGATGGCAATTACTTTGACTGACGAACGACCTTCGGAACCTCGACGGTAACCCATTGGCGGCGAACTCCTCGGTGAATCACAAAGTCTGGCACCTTCCTTGATTTGTCTTCAGAAATGACGCTGATTTCTGGTGGAGTAGGATCATTGGAATCTGTTTCCCAGGCAGAATTGTCGTAGGAGGATTCCTCTGTCGTATTTTGCATAGCATTTGTGCTCTCAACTGTATCTCCCCATCCAGTTGACTGGATATCTTCGAGCCTGATACGAGAGCTTTCGGGAGCAGTGTACTTGACCATAAAGTCGTATTTTCCACTAGGTTATCCCAGAGTGTCCCAAACTTCTTTGGAACTGGAGAAGTCATCCCTCTCGATGACGTTGACCTCAGAAAAAGCATAGTTGATGAATTCTAGTCCTGCAAACATTGCGAATTCATCTTCATGTTGAGTAGTTTCTGAATGACCTGAGTGTTGATCCCATGACGTGGTGGGGACACAGGTATTCTGTTCAATGATGCTCAGCTAAGTTTCATTACTCGGCTGACTTTCTTGCCCCAAGTTTCCTGGGTAAGGCTGCCACATTGGCAGGCCATCCATCGGGCCATAGTAATTGTGGTCAAAGTTGTCTTTCATCAGAGTGTCTTCCTCTAATGAATTTGGCGGAGCACGGCATCCTTCCGGATCACAATCTCCGTAGATCATTTTGACATCTGATCTTGGTATAAATCTCGGACTTTCTGTAGGAAAGCAAAAAGGCATAGGCACTTCTTCCTGAGACATATAGCCGTCCTTGTTAAGGTAGGACTTCCATTCTTCATCTGTGTCAGAGGGATCTTCCTCATTGATAGCATGAACTGTCTGAGACACTGGGTGAAGAAAACCTCCACTGTGGAAGAAGTTTTGAAGGGGATGAAGACTTTCATCGTTGGCGGCTGTTTGGGTACAGGTCGCAGAAAAACCAAGACCCTTCTTTGTTTTATTGTCAATAGGAACGACGAGCCGTCCCCATCCTGTCGTATCGGTACTCTCGACCGCTTTGATAGCATCTTTGTATGAGGAAATCGAGGTTCCTTCTTCAGATTGATCGTTCTTGCTCACCGATAGTGCTTGGAACTGAGTTCCAATAACCTCCTCGGGTTCCACACAAGTAGATGATGATAAGTTACTCACAAGCAAGGCTTGTTCCCCACAAACCGTGACAAGTTGATCATTCTTGACGAACTTTAGCTTTTGGTGGAGGGTTAAAGTAACCGCTCCAGCCTGATGTATCCAAGGTCTTCCTAATAAACAACTGTATGTTGCCCGGATGTCCATGACCTGGAAAGTGATTTGGAAAGTGTGAGGACCAATAGTTATGGGAAGATCAACTTCGCCGATAACTGTTTTTCTGGATCCGTCGAATGCTTTGACGACGACCTCGCTGACTCTCATCGGAGGGCCCTTGAATGATAATTGCATCAAAGTGGACTTCGGCATAACATTCAGGGCTGACCCTGTGTCTACCAGTACGTTGGCTAAAGCATCGCCCTGGCAGTTAACTGTGATATTGAGCGCCATGTTATGACGACGACCCTCTTCAGGTAGTTCCTCATCACTAAATCCCAAATTATTGCAGGAAGTGATGTTAGAGACAATGCAATCGAATTGTCTGATTGTTACATCCTGTTCCACAAAGGCTTGCTCCAAGACTTTCTGTAGAGCCTCTCTGTGTGCTTCTGAACTGAGTAACAGTGATAATACTGAGATCTTTGAAGGAGTCTGTAACAGTTGATCGACAATGTTATATTCACTCCTTTGGATGAGCTTTAGCATCTCATCTTTGTCTTTTGAAAAGTCTGGATTACTAGATTGACCGACTGGTGGATCAGGAATTTCTACCTGAAGTTCCTTTTCTTTGTTGGATTCTCCAACCCCTTGGTTGAAGATTCGACCGCTCCGTGTTACACGACTGATGTCTGCAATATTCACGACGGAGGGTAATGGAATTTCCTTTCCATTCTCGATTATTGTTGCACCGTATTTGTAAGGGATTGCCTTAGCTGATTCATACGGTAGGGGCCCCGGTAGATAGATGACTATGGGAACCTTCTGATTTTTCTGACCATCATGGGTAACCTCGATCCGTTCCCGGTTGGGAACTCTAGATTCATCAAATAGAGGGATGATGGCAAAAACATCCCTGATCTGGTGATGACCAGAGATGGTGACAACATCCTTAACTTGATCGGCAAGGTAGTTCGGCGACTAAATGATGGGTCCTGAACCTGGATATGGATGAATTTCTCCATGATCGACCTGACCCTGAAGAGCTGCTCTCACAAGGTAACACCCTTGGTTACTTTCCGAACAGACGCTGCAACTGTCATAGTTGTGTGGTGGCACCTGGCCACGCCCACTTTGAATGCAATGTAACCTCACTAGGTTATCTTCCATTGATCGGACATCCTGACTTTGACGACGAGTAGGATTCCTATGATTGATACTAATCTGCTGAGTATCTTCGTCCATATAGATTGGCATCCACCAGTGATTTAACAAGTACTGAAGTGCCTCCTGGACAAGGGTACAACCTCGATCGTTTTCGCAACCTGCTTTACAGTTTTGATAATCATGTGATATTAAGAATTCGAGTCGGACCTGCTCAGCATGTAACTCTACCAGGTTGGTATTCATCACGCGAATGTCAAAGATCTGAACCATGTTGATTTGATAGGAGTTCCTATCATGGTAGTCTTGGATCCATCCAAGATCCATCTGACGCTGGAGGGCCTCTTGTATGAAAGAGCATCCCTGTTTGTTTACCGAGTAAATCAGACAGGAACTGTAATCATGCTGCGGCAGATTATGATACTGGCTTTGCCTTGAGTGCATTGCCACCAAGTTGTCATTCATCGCACGGATGTCGTGGTTTTGAATGACGTTGGAATTCGTGTAAACCATGTTAACTCCACGAACTCGGTGCTCTTGGATCCATCCAAGATCCATTTGCTCCTGTAGAGCTGCTTGCACCACAGAACGTCCCTGGTTGTCTTTAGAGTAGATATCACACTGGTGATAATTATGAGGTGGCACATGGCCATATCCACTCTGTCTACAATGCATATTGACCAGATTGGTCCCCAATGAGAGTACATCGTGAATTTAATAGACATTGTTAGTCTCTTTCTCAATCAGATTGACTGCAGTTTTCTCATGTTGAGGCAGCGGGTTCATAAGAACATTAGGATTCGTATCTTTGAAAGATAAGAGCCCGCTCCTAACAAGCTTTTGCACGTCAGATTTGAAATTGAGACAAGTCTCAATGTTATGCCCCAAACCTCCTTGATGATAAGGGCATGTTTGATCCGCTTTAAACCAAAAAGGCGGATTTTCCGGAACTGAAATGGGAGACTTAGCCTGAATGTGCCCCTTAGCTAGCAGTAACGGAAACAGCTCTGCGTACGTTACGGGTATAGGATCAAACCCTGATGGCCGTATTGTACGGTTGTTGTTATATGGAGGACGAGCCTGCTGAAGAGGCTGTTGTGTCCTTTGTTGGTCAGGTTGGCTCTGCGCAATCTGAGGTTGATACGTAGGAACAGGCGCGGGGCCGATAGCAGGAGTAACAGCTGCTACTGGCTGATAACGTCGCCTTTGCTTTCCGAGAGAGATATTCCTAATATCTTGCTCTTTTTTCTTAGGGAGAGCACTACCGTATTTTTTAGTACCGCTCGTTGATCCAGTGTCTTTCACCAAACGTCCTTCTCGGACGGCTTCCTCAAGACGTACACCCATGCCGACCATTTCGGTGAAATCACTGGGCGCACTGGCGACCATTCGGTCATAGTAAAATGAGCTTAAGGTCTTTAAGAAGATCTTTGTCATCTCTTTTTCCTCAAGAGGTGGACAAATTTGAGCGGCAATTTCACGCCACCTTTGAGCATACTCCTTAAAGGTTTCCTTGTCCTTTTGTGACATTGATCTGAGTTGATCTCTGTCGGGTGCCATGTCCAAATTGTACTTGTATTGTTGGACGAAGGCAGTACCAAGATCTCTGAATGTACTGATCGTAGTACGGTTTAAACCCATGTACCATTTGAGTGCGGCACCGGTTAAACTATCCTGGAAGTAGTGAATCAGCAGGTCCTGATTCTCCGTCTGAGCTGACATCCGCCGAGCGTACATCACCAGATGGCTCTGAGGGCAAGAGTTACCCTTGTATTTTTCAAAGTCGGGCACTTAGAACTTGTGCGAGACTTTCACATTTGGGACCAAGCAGAGGTCTGCGGCGTCCTTTCCAAATAGATCCTGACCACGAATGGCTTGCAGCTCTTTCTGCATTTCCAAGAACTACTCTTGGAATTCATCCATTCTGTCAAACATAGTTTCCTTCTTACCAGAAGGTGTCTGTGGAATCTGTCCTTCCGGGACAGTGTGCACCACAGGGGGTGGTACCGTGACTACGGCAGTAAGTCTTGGCGCCTCCCGAAGTTTGTAACCTTCAGGAGTCTTGAGTATGCCCCTGGCATCTTCGCTTTCCCGAAGTTTGTAACCTTCAGGCCCAGTGGCTTCTGTTGCGATTCCCTGATCTTCAGTGATCGGCGGAACATATCCTTCCGGGATATAGTTAACAGGCATCCCCCAAGGACGATCTTTCGGCATCTGATACCTAGGATCATACTTTTCTATGATGGGCGTTGAGGTGATCTCTGAGATCACGGTTCTTTGTAGCTGAGCTTCTGCCATGGCTTGCATGTCGTTACGAAGCTTTCTCATATCCTCTCTCAGAGCGTCGATCTCTTCTTTTAACTCTCTGTTTTCTTCCTCAAGATCATCCATCCTTTTCTGACGATTGGCCCGAGTATTGTACGAATGAGATAGTTTGACTCTAGAATCGAGACACAAACGTGAGATTCGTAGGTAAGGAGAATACGTGATGTGAGAATGATGAATGTAATGATTATATTAATTATTTTTTGGTTTAATCAAAATAAACTTCGACAATTAGATTGCAAATATCAAACAGTGGGGAAACCCCTTTTTATTGAATTCCAAAGGATTACAGAAATGGAAATACAGTAGATTACAAAGTACAGAAACAGAAACCTAAACTAATGGGTCCCGAGTCCTCTTCTTTGACCGGGGTGCTTGGGCCATTGTCGGGTTATCATTCCTTTGCCAGGTGAAAGGAGCGAGCAAATTCCTTTGGTCATCTTGATTCTCTACAGCATGCTGCTCCAAAATTTCAATCAGAGCATTTTTCTCTTTTAGTAGTTGTTGTATTTGGATACACTCTACGTCGAGGGTGCGGTACTTGTTCTTCCAAGATCTTCTTTCCTTTTGAACTTTGTTGAGAGTAACCTGAAGCTTTTCAGTTTCCGTCATGAAGTACATGACAGTTTCCCTCGGTGGAAGAATTCCGTAACGAGGATAAGGCATCTTTAGCTTGAGAGCTCTAGTTTGTACCCAATGGAGATAAGGCTCCACCACGACACAGTCCGGTTTTCCCAGAGACTCTCGTCCTTTCTTATGAACATGTTTCCAAGCATGCACTATTTCCATCTTTAGTGCTCTGTCGTTTTCTCCTTCCTTGAAGAAAAGACCTTCCAGATGAACACCCACTGGGATGTGTCTCATCGGGTATCCAAATTGACGAAGAACTAATATCGGATGATAGTTGATTCCTCCTTTAGTTCCTATGAGGGGTACGCTGGGGAAGTTTCCACAACGGTCAATGATTTTGATTCCCTCATAAATCCTATTACACCAATCTATATCGGAATTGGTGAGAGACATGATCTTCTGCGACCAACGTAAGACACTCTTGCAATCCCAAAAAGCAGCAGACTTGGGCAAGTGAGAGATAAACCATTTGTAGAGCAAAGGTACACAGCATGTGATCTCCCCTCCGCTGTACAAATTTCCCAAGTGTACAGAATGATACGCATCTGCGAGCAAAGTCGGCACAGGGTTTCCAATGAGAAAAACCTTAATAGCGTTGATATCGACGAAGTTATTGATGTTGGGAAACAAAAATAACCCGTAGGTGAGCAAGACAAAGATGTTTTCAAAAGCAGTCCCGTTCCTTATACTAGCGAAGTATAAAGCCTTTTTTGTCAAGAACTGGGCTGGCAAACCTTGGATGCCACCCTTAGTGGTCATGTGAGTCCTGACCTCAGACTCGTCCAAATGAATTGCTATTGCAATAGTCTGATTCTTTAGAATTTCTTCCAGTCCAGAAAATGGAGCTCGATCAGTGATATGTAAATCAGTCAGATGAGAATACTCCTCCAGCGTTGGTGATAGCTGGTAATCCGAGAATGTGAAACAGTGATAAACCGGATCGTAGAATTGAATGAGCGCGTCCATGATCCCCTTAATCACATGGACTCTTAACAGTGGTAGCAAACCACCGTGCTTGGCTCTGAAAGCCTCTGGGTTAACGATCATCCTCGCTAACTTTCTCAAATCCTCTAGCTTTGGAACCTTGAAGGTATACTGGTGAGTTCTCCTTCTACTGAAATCCATTAGCGTAATCTTTTTCTCTGATATTTGTAATCACAGTCTTAGTTTAATTTGAAAAACAGAGAGACTAGAAGAGAAAGTTTTTTGAATGTTTTAATGTTTTATTAAATGGATGCATGAATGCAGCACACAAAAACATAGAAAAAACATGGGGTCAAAGGGTCGTTGTCATGAAGTCAAGGCTCTACCCATCCCCAAAGGTTTATACTAGGGTGATTTTTGTACCTGTACTCATTATCATCAGCTCCTCCCAGGAAAGCAAAACAACAAGCGGATCGCCAGCGAGTTGTAGAGCAATCTTAGAGTAAGTGCCATTCACCGAGAATAGATCACCAGCCTCAAATGAGGGTAGTATCGCGTAACAACTATTTCCGATAGTTTCCGCACTACGAAAGGGTTGGCTTTTCTAGGTGTATACTCAATCTTTCCACATACGGCATCACCCGCATTCCCATTAGCAGAAAAATAAACACGTATAGCAATTAGGAAAAGCAGTATATATATTTGTCCTAATCATCCTAGACTTATAAAGCTATGATTCCTAAGTTCCTGACAGAAATGGGTTCCCCGGCGGAAGCCCCAATCTGTGGTTTTCACATAAGTGAAGAGAAGGAAGACAGTGCCTAGATCTAACCTTGAACGGGCCCCACGGTGGGCGCCACTTTTTCTATAGCGAGCGATTTTGGACGCGGTTCTTAAGCGCTGGTCGCTCTCTGCGGTCTGAGCTTGAACTACAGGTCGATTCATTTTTTATCCTATTGTGAGCTGAATAAGGAAGGGAAATAGATGTCTCCAATTAACCCTGCTTTGCATACTGAGTTTAAACAGCGGTCTGTTAGGTTACGGATGCTATCAATGTGGGGGGGCCTTTGTACTGGTTATTTGTATTTTCGCCAATACGGTTTTCTTTCTTTTAATCTAGGCAAAGGGTTTCTGACGGGGAACAAGGATTAGGATGTTAGGACTGATGCTTTTGAATTACTGCTTTTGATTGACTGAGATATGGGATTTGGGTTTTTTGTTGATTGCGCTCGCTAAGATCTTTTCTTTCGATCTTATGCCTACGTATTACCGTTTACCGAAACAGGGAAATCAGAGCGTTCGTAGTTCCTCCTATTCTATGGGAGGAAATGGGTGTTTTTGGTGTCTTGTTCAAAGCCCAAGACGTGAAGCGAAAGGTGATTTGTATCTTGTTCAAAGCCCAAGATGTGAAGCTGAAAGGTCTATTTGTGTCTTGTTCAAAGCCCAAGACGTGAAGCTGAAAGACCTCGACTTTAGAGAGAATTTGTCATCTCTAAAGAGGGGAGAAGGAGAATTACTTTAACTGGGATACGCGGATCCGAGCAATGCCATAATTTCTGAAGAAAGGGTTTTAACCTGAAGGAGAAGACTTTAACTCAGTGTAGAGCAATGCCATCTTTCCTTAGGAATTTCTCATGCTAAAAGAGGGACAGTGGCATGGATGTAGATGATCCAGAGGCTTGCCGCTTACAGCGATTAGATGAAGGGAAAGGAGTTGTTGATGTTTGTGTACTGTGAACGAAGCACAACTTTGATGCTAAAAGGTTGATTGGATCAACCAGTGGTTTTCTTATACGAAGCCTAAGAGGAGGCTAATTTCCGCTAGGAAAATCATTATACAAAGCCTAAGAGGAGGCTATTTTGTGTCTCGTACAAAGCCCGAGAGAGAGGCTAAAAGGGTTGACTCAACAGGAGAATCTTTTATACTCAACAAAAGAGTGTTTTTGTATCTCGTATGAAGCCCGAGATGGAGGCGAAAAGGGTAATTGACTCAACGGGGGAGTCTCTTATGTGTCTCGTACGAAGCCCGAGAGAGAGGCGAAAAGGTTGTTTTACTCCACTGGGGAGAATTTTGGTATCTCGTACGAAGCCCGAGATGGAGGCTATTGTAACTGTTTCAGTTGAGTGACAGATCCAATATACTGATTTTAAAAGAGAAAATCAGTTCTTATATGAGTAACATTGTACACAGGGATTTGATTTGAGGATCAGGGATATTTCCTTCTCTTTGAGGAAACGGGAAATCCAAAGGGTGTCGAGACTGTCCGAGTCCGCGGGTTTCCTTCCTATTTAACGAAGGGTGCTTGAGAATGTCTTTGAGACTCAAGGAAGTTAGACTGTCCAAGTCTAGAGTTTTATCTTTTGTACTATGCTTTGAGAAACAGTAGTAGACTCTATGAAAGGACTGTTCTATGAGGATGACTATGTTCTGTTCCTATACCTCTAGGAGGTCGTCGGGACAATTTGTACGAAGCCCAGGAGGAGGCTGGAAACTTTTAAGAAGCCGACGGGTCCTTGTACGAAGCCCAAGAGGAGGCCGATGCTTTTAAGAAGCCCGTGGGTCTATCATCTCCTTTCCATTAGGAGAGATAACTCTTTTAAAGATAAAAACCACTGGTAAACGTGCGAGGTTTACTATCCAGCGACTTTTAGCTTTTAAAGAGGGTTCCTTAGTTAAGGTCCAAGATTATGACCGTAGTGGGTACCCAAACCCCGAGACATTCAAGGCATGCTATCCACAAGGAATAGATCAAGTCAGGAAAGTTCGAGAATTTGGAAGAAACTCAAAGATGCCATTCACAGAGAATACATTCATCTTGGGGAGTAGAGCTTCTTGACGATTCCTAAGGAGGACAGTCGAAGAGAAGACTGTATCTGGTGCTCCTATTGGGGATCTAGGCGTCTATTTCTATGAATAAATGAAACGGCGTCACCTAGTTCTAGACGTAGTAGCCGGGGAAACTCGAAATATCTATACTATTATTACACAGTAGATATGAGTTTATGAAAGAAGACTCACAGTGAAACAGCCCCACAATACAGTTATATGTATATGAAAGCAGTAAATAAAAGCAATAACCACTTACTCGGTTATAGAGCTTCCATGCTGTTTGGTTAGTTGTTCAACAAAGATAGATTGAAAACAACAGTATATTCAAAATCAAAGGTGAAAATGCTTTGAAAAAGAAAGATTTGGGGCTTACAGCTTAAGGAGAGACCCAGGGTTTTATCAGTGAGCGCACTGTTTGAATTTGTACAGAGGGACTTATACAAGTGACTGAGGCCCAAAAAGGTTTTCTATACAAAGGGATGGGTCTTACACTATCTCAAGAGGCCCAAAAAAGGTTTAAAGGAAAAAGAGTGGGGCTTATAAC
Source organism: Lathyrus tuberosus (assembly GCA_022829125.1). Lineage (NCBI taxonomy): Eukaryota > Viridiplantae > Streptophyta > Magnoliopsida > Fabales > Fabaceae > Lathyrus > Lathyrus tuberosus. The sequence goes on along the minus strand of JALAZF010000087.1, from coordinate 8,555,550 downwards.
ACGAGGGTAGGCCCAAATGATTTTTCGTTTAAAAATGGCGATCGCGCCGAGGTTTTCTTTTAACGCAGAGGGACTTATACAATAAGTGAGGCCCAAGATGTTTTGGTTAAAAGGGGGATTGGGTCTTACACTCTAATAGAGGCCCAAAGTGTTTTGAATGGGTCTTATAGCTCAAGGAGAGGCCCAGATGATTTTTATTTTTAAACGGGCGACGATCGCGCCGTTTACTTGTACAGAGGGACTTATACAATGAGTGAGGCCCAAAAAGTTTTTGTACAAGGGGGGATGGGTCTTACACTCTCTCAAGAGGCCCAAAGAGTTTTGAAAATGATTTATGAGGGTTGAATTAATCCAAAACCCTAATTTGTTTTCAAAATGTATTTAATTGAATAAAAATTCAATTAAAATGATCAAAAATTGTTTAACACATGGAAAACAAATTGTGATCTTGGATTAATGCTTCAAAAATTAAGTATTGACCTACAAAATAATTAGAAAGCATTAAAAGTTGCAAAATCAATGTAGAAAAAATATTTAAAATGCCAAAAACAATTAAAACATTAATTCTTTGCAAAAATATCAATTATATGAAATAAATAATATTTTTGGGATTTTTTGCGAAAATAAAATATTTTGACATTTTTGTGAATTATTAAAAAAAGAATCAACTCAAAATCATTAAAACTCAGAGAGAAATTAATTTTTGAATCAATTAAACAAAATCACAAAATTCAAATATTTGAATTATTCAAAAATGGCGCCAAGAACAAGCTGAAGAACACGCGCGTGTTCTTGGTTTCTCAGATTTGCATTTTCTATCCAATCTCCATGAATACGTAATCATATCATGCAATCCACATATCATTATGCTCGTCTCAACCTCACGATCATGTCTATATACTTTAATTTCATTTAAATTAAACATACAACAAGAAATCACGAAGAAACCTCAAGAACCCTAATTTCTGCATGAAGGCTAGGATTTTTGATACACGATTCAAACAATGCAATTAATTGAGGGAAAACATTCCATGCATGATTATGAACATATGGCCAAATTATTGTGCGAGGAAATATGCATAGATTGAGAGATGACCAAGTATGTGCTTACCTCCAAGTCGTGACAGCAAGTTCAAAGTGATTTTTGATTTGGAGGTGTTACAGATGAGTGGTAATGATCTGAACAGCTTCCCTACACCCTATGGATTGTGTTTGGATGGTTGGACTTGATTGAAATTGGCTGGATCATTTTGTGGTACCTCAGCTGCACTTTGATTGAAAATTTGAGCAACCAGCTGGTGATTTTGTGAAATTGATGTTTCAGAAGTAATCTAAGTGTTTGATCAGCTCATATATGATGTATGTGAGGTGTGTGAGTGATTGGTTTGATTGGAAAAGCTCTCAAACTCAAAACACGATAGCTACCTTGCTAAGAAAGGCATTTTTGCCAAGAGAAAAAGATTTTGAGGAAAGCATCTGTTAGATGGCTTTGGTGTACTCAAACTGACCACAATTGAGCTCTATTTATAGTAGAGCAAGTTTTTTTTGCAAGGAATAGTGAATGGCAGCTGGTAAGTAGGTTTGGCCAATGTTGGCAAATGAAAATCCAAGTCTCCTCTAGCCATTGACTAGAGGTTAGGACACAGAGCTTTGGTCCCCTTGGTCTTGGATAAGTCTTGACTGATTTCAGATGAGAATGGCTCAGTCCATGCCACCTTGATGGTTCCATTGAATGCCTCATTCCAAATTTGAAGTCTTGTCCCTATTTTGGCCATTCTAGGTTCAACATGCTATTTCTTGTTCCATGGACTTTGGAGGCTTGGCTCAGTGATTGTCCCCTTTAGATTCAATCCTCTGAGGTGTCCAAGTGGATAGGAGCAATTAAATTTGGCTGATTTTGGCAAATCGACCAAAGTTGCAAATTCTGCCTTGCCTTGACAGATTTCAGCAAGGCAACTTGGCAATGTTGTATCTCATGGTGTAGGTTGAATTTGGCAATGTTCTTGGCCATTTTGGAAAGCTCTTACATGATACAACAACTGTTTGAACAAGTTTGGTTTTGATCTCTTTTGATTCCAAGTGAAAAATCCTCCTACATTTGGCAAAAAGTGAGGCAGAATCTGACTTAGTGAAAATTTCACTAAGTGTTTGGAAAAAGTGACATTTTCACTTTTCAGCCACTTTGATCACTCCATAACTCAAAATCCTTAATGAATTGGAATGACTTGTAGTTGAAGTTTTTGTAGGTGATAATGAGGGCTACAAATCCATCTTTGGATGAGAAAAAATGGCCTTGTGGTTTAGGAGTTATGGTCCTCCAAAGTTGGTACCTTTGCCACTTTATTTTTAACTTAGAAAAAATTCTAAGTTTTATGGTTACCCCTTTTACAAGTTATCTCACTTTTCTTGATTTTTCTTGATGAATGATGATTCAAACCATACATTAACATCATTTTAGGGTTAAAAATCCATTTTGGTGAAAAATCTCAAAAAGTCAAAGTTGACTTTTGTGCACAGTTGACTTTTTATCAGATGAATTCCAAACTGTGCAATTCTTCAGGAAATCATGTCCTTGACCTAAATCAAACTTGATGGACATGTTCCATGGGTGTCATAGGGTATATTCAATCATGTATTAGGGTTTGGGAGCATGTCCTGGTCAAAAGTCAAAGTTACAGTTGACTTTTCCCTTAAAACCCTAATTGTGGTGCAGATGAAATTGAGACTTGTTGCCCAAGCTTCTTGGATCAATCCATTGTTCCAAATGGATCAATATGGTATATTAGAGACCCTCAAATCATCTCTTGAGGTCTTGGCTCATGGTTTGTCCCAAAAGTCAACTTAGGGGTGAATTAGGTCAAGAAACCCTAATTCTTGATTTTTGATGAATGCATCCCCTGACGCAAAATTGACTTGATGCATGGGTTCATGAGGTTCCATGAAGTATATTAGGTTATGTTTTGGATCATTGCCTTGTGCCCAGATGAAAATTTCCATCTGGAGGCCCTGGACGACCAAAACCCTAATTTGGTGACACTGTCGATCTTGAGACTTGATCCACCTAGAAGGGAGCAGCCTTGTGCTTAATCCTTGAAGTGGGAGTCCTTTTTGATCCATTGTGGATGTTTGAGAGATTAGACAAGCTGAAGATCATGTCATTTCTTGATTGATCCTTTGTCTAAGCACTCAGAGAGGGCTTGAAACCCTAATTTTGATTGTAGTGGATGCTCACCCATCCTTGGGGAGACTAATGAAGCATAAAGGTACATCCATATTGTGATGATGATTTTCACAATGATGGGAAATCTAAGTGGTCAAAATTTGGGGTATTACAATGGGGATTGTAGAAGAGAGAAAAGACTTCCAGGAATAGCACTGGGAGAAACAAGAGGAACAAGATATCCAGGAATGGCACCGGAGATCAAAAGAGACAAACATCTAGGAATGACACTGGAGTGAAAGAAAATACAGATCCAGGAATAGCACTGGAATGAAAGAAGACAAACATCTAACAACAACAATAGATACACAGGGAAACGACAATATCCAGGAATGGCACTGGAAAGAAAGAAAATAAACAAGACATCCAGGAATAACACTGGGTGAAAAGACAGGCAATGTTTGGGTAGGTGCCAAGTAAGTTGGACTTTGATTACAAGGTAAGATGTTGAAAGCAACAGGACCTGAGGAAATGCATATGAACACGAAGCACACTTCGAGCTATGAAAATATTTCTATGTATGGTATATGAATGATTTATGTATGCAATGCATATGATAGAGACAACTGAGATAGACTCTTTTGTGAGGGAAGAAAGGAACTCTGATTCCTCAACACAGGGAACGCTGCTAACTCTGCTTGGATAAAAGATGTTAAACATATCTCTGTCACACTTATGAATTGTATCAGGCTGATGGTCTTTTGAGGAAAGACATCTTGAGGATTCTTGAAGAAGATTGCCCCAGTTTGATCGACTGATGAGGATAAACTAATCATGGCTTCAGTTTGACTGTTGTAGGGGAAAGAATGAACTGATCATGGCTTCAATTCTTGAAATGATTATTGAGAATAAACTGATCATGGCTTCAGTTCTTGAAATGGCTGTTGAGAAGGCTAAACTCAACATGGGTCTTGAAAGAGATCTTCTGGCTAACCAAATATGAGAATAACTTGCACTGAGCAATAAATCTTGAACTGATTCACAACAGGATTTGGAAGTAATGCCCCTGATAGGATCACTGACCAAGTTTCTTAACTGATTAAAATTTCTTGATGAGGAAAGTTTGCCTGTAAATATGATCATTTAAATATGGTAATTTTAATGCAAAGCTCATGCAATTTTTGAAATCAAAAATCATTTTTGGAATGACATTATTGATGTAAAGCAAATGAATCACTTGTCAAAACACGGCGGTTTAGACATTAAAAAATGAAAGATAAAGCAAATGTATGACATTAAAGCAAATGATTGGCAACAAACTTAGGAGTCAATTTACGCAACCTTGCTGTAGTATGCTTTCAAAAGAAACCTGACTTCAATTAGGTCTTTTGAAGGTTGTAACGTGGTTTGGTTCACAGTTTTCGAAACAAAGGATATAGGCTCAAAGTTAATTTGTACCCAACCTATTCTTCATGATGATCTCCAGTCCTATGCTCAGTTAATTCAAACTATGCATTCAGGTTCCAAGTGATTTTTGAATTGCAACATTGTTATGATGATGGCTCAAGGACCAAAGGATTTTTGAAATGGCAGTCACTCTTTCTTACAACATTTTGTTGTTTTTGATGAGGACCTTAGTCAACTCGTTTTGTCTTTGAGGATTTTGGTAACCTCTTGATTTTTTTTTGTTATCCCTAACTTTTGCCTGAACTGTGTCATTTGAGTTTACAGTCAGCGGGATGCCCCAATTTTTTCCTAAGTCTCCTTCATAGGTTTTGACTTAGCGGGCTTTTCATTTGATTTTTTTTTTCATTTTTTTTGAAAGATAATGACTGCCTGGCTTAATGATTACGGTGAACCATCATTGGCTTCTGATTTGAAAGTCATCTTCGACACTTCTTTGATGTGTGCGAAGGAAAGCTTGTGATTGGAACCTTTATTGAAAGGTGTCTTGCATGCACAATCAAATTAACTGAGTACTATCCATCCCCAGGTTAAGATTGTGGTTTTTTCATACAGAAAGAAACTCCAACTTCTAGGCTCGAAGGGGTTGACAAGGGATTAACTTCCTTATTTCTCCAGTGTTTGGGAGTTGAAACAATTCTTGTACATCATCAGCCAAGTTTTAAATTGAAAGCATACAGTCCAGCAATTTCAGGTATTTCGTTTTCATCATCCTCCCTCCAATCTTTGCATAAACAAAAATTTGGTAAAAAAAGTGAACAGGAGATATATTTTTATTTTGTGGAAAAGAAAGCATGAAGATGCACACAGTGGATATAAATGAATTGAATCAAAACATTGCAATGCTCATTTCACTGAAATTACCATGAAAGTACAAAATAAAGTTCAAAAGCAAACAGACAATATAATCAAAGAAAAGTGCAAACAGAAAGAAACAAGGCCTAGTGACTAATCAGCAACAAGGATGAGCTGTCCTGTCTGAAACACTGGCTTTAGGAGATGATCCATCTGAACTGACTCAAACATCACTTGGCATGCTCTGGCAAAGGATTGTTGACAACATTGGGATTCTCATCAAGAAAAGTCAGAATCTTTGAGTTTACCAATTCTTGTACTCTAGCTTTCAATGCATAGCAACCTTCCAAGTTATGGCCTGCCCCACCTCGATGGAACTTACAGTGAAGGTCAGCCCTATAGCCAGCTGGGAGAGGATTTGGAGAAGGAGGTAGATCCCTCGTTGTAATCAAACCTTTCTTTATGAGACATGGATACAACTCAGTGTAGGACGTCGGGATAGGATCATAGTTTACCCTATTGCGATTCTAATTTTGTCTAACAGTCTGACGAGGAGCTTGAACTGGTTGAGCATTGACAATAGGAACAATTGCAGCTACATATTATTGTTGTCTGCGACGAGGTTTACCTTCAACTGAAACAGCATGGGTGTCACCATCCTTTTTCTTTTGAAAATTCCCAGCATACTTTTTAGCACCATTAAAGGCTTCAACATTAGAAATCTTTCCTTTCTTGATACCTTATTCTAGTCTTTCTCCAATAGTGACTAGGCCAGGAAAACCAGATGATACACTGCCTATCATCTTTTCCTAAAAGAGTGGCTGAAGAGTGTCCATGAATAATCCAGTCAACTCTTTTTCAGCCAAGGGTGGCTCCACCTGAGCAGCTAGCTCTCTCAGCGCTGAGCATACTCCTTAAAGGATTCTTTTTCTTTCTAAGACATGTTCTTCAATTAAAGGTGATCAGGTGCCATGTCCAGATTGTACTTATATTGCTTTAAGAAAGCATCAGCCAAGTCTTTCCAGCTTTGGATACGGTTCTTCTCAAGTCCCATATACCACTTCATTGAAGCCCCACTCAAGCTTTCTTGGAAACAGTGAATGAGCAGTTTGTCATTTTTGGCAAGAGTAGCCATCTTGTGGCAGTACATCACCAAGTGGCTTATGGGATAGGTGTGCCCCTTGTATTTATTGAAATCAGGAGTTTTGAATTTTGCAGGCATAACCAAGTCTGAAATCAAGCACATGTCCATTGCGGCAGCACTAAAGACATCACTTCCTTCCACGTCTCTTATCCTTTTGTCTAGAGTTTTCCATTGCTCTCTGACTTCTTCAATGTATCCAGGTTCTCCTTGACTTTCAGATTGTGGACCAGCAACATGGTACACGAAAGGAGGATTCTCGAGAATAGCTTGAGCAACAGAATACACAACAGGCTGAGGTTCAGTGAACAATGGAGCTGAAGATACTGGCAGTACAGATGGGACAATCACATGAGTAGTTGCAAAGGGTGGCAAGTAATTCGGAGGTAACCCAAATTTTGGCCAAGTAGAAGCTGATTGTTGAGTCAGTGGAGGGTCAACAGTAGCAGGTAAGATTTCAGAGATCATAGTCCTCTGAGGGGGTTCACCTCTAGCAATCAGAACTTGCAGCATTTCCGTGAGCTTGGTCATACCGACCTTCAACTCATCAATTTCCATTATGACTTTGGCATTATGTTGTTCTTGGTTTTCCATTCTCAATCTGACAGCAGCTCTAGTTCCGTAGTTGTGTTGAGGAAACAACTTGACAGTGAACAGATAACTGAAGAAGGAGACAGTTGAAATGAGTTTCTAAGACAACTTGGAAGAATGCATATGTATGCTCATGGATGCAAGAGTGCATGGATGTAACAACCACAAACAAGATCACTCAAAGCACACGGGTCAAAGATCCGAGTCACGAGCATGAAGCCAAGGTTAAGAACCAATCCCACAAAAGGTGTATGTTAAGGTTTATCTTTATTGTTCCTGCAGAAAAAACCGGTTCTAATAGAGTGCCCAGGATCCACAATCCACTATCAGACACTAGCACACCGATTTGCTCGGAGGTTGGTAGTTATCCTCAAGAGAATCTAACTTTAGTGTGGCATCGCGTGACAGCTAAGTCGGATTTGCATCCTCATAGCTTTCGCGCCACGGTCCTAAAAAAGGCTAAGATGGGTTAAGGGTTACTACGGTCCTCAGTGTTATAGGCTTCTATGGAAAAAGTAATGCCTTCAACGATCGCTCGATTGGCATCAGTAATTCTAAAGAGGCAACCACCGAGTGGATGGATTCTCAAGTTTTGCTTTTTCGGGATTCGACTCCCTCAAAGCTCCCTTGACTATACCATCCTCCTATCTCAAAGTACACTCTAGTCCGGGTATAAGACCTATCTCGTACACAGAGGAACTCCCAAACAGAACAAGCAAGTAACAAGCAAATCAAGCGAAAAGCAGTAAATAAATCAAAGTACGCTAAACCCCTCAAGGGAGTGATTCCCAGCAGAGTCGCCACTTTTTTTGTAGCGGCAAAATCGTGAGTGTAAGCTATTGAGTAACTTAACTTGAAAAGCAAGAGTCACCACCGCACTTTTATTTTATCCATAAAGGAAAGGAAAAAGAGCGAACAAAACCTACACAAGCTCTACAACAAGAACAAGTGAGAGAGACTGGATAAGGGGGGTTGGTTACGCAATGGGAAGGTGTTAGCACCCAAAGCGTCTATAGTACTCTATAGGAACCCTTTGAAATATCTACCGCTTTTGGTTTGAAAATGTTTGCTTGAAAAGTGATTGAGGAGATGAGAAGAGAAATTGTTTTTAAGATTTTTGTGTTTGGAGAGACTTGTCGCCTCATGCCTACGTAACCACGGTGTGCAATGTAGGATCAAAACCTCGTAGTTCGTGGTACAAAAAATGAAATTTGTTTGTTTTAGTTGATTTTAGATGTAAATACAAGTCGTTATTTCCAAGCGAATAATTCCGCTTAAAGAAATGAATCATTTTTAAACTTATGAACAAGTTTTGAAAGAGAAAAGTGCACGAGGGCACAAAAAGAGTTTGATGAGTTTGGTGTTTTTTAAAGTCTTTTGAAAAAGGTGTCAACATGCTTATGTAGTTTAGCATTTGTTAAGAAATGAAAGGAAAAGAGTAAAGTCACTTGACAAAGTCAAGGTTTGATTATGAAAGAGGTGATAGTTTGAAATCAAGAAAGTTTTGAAAAAGAGAGAGAGTTTTGAAAATTGAAGACTGGGTGGAGAAGAAGTGACTATCCTAAAGCATAAAGTAAAATCTAAGGATAAGAAAGATCTAACCACAAATGTAGTTATCTTCACCATAAATCGAGCAAAAGCACAAGGCTTCAAAGTCTTCGAACCATAATTCCAAAGCAAAGGGAAAAGGTCCTAGTTCTAAGTCCAAGGATCCAAGAATAGCATTGAAGTCCAAAGTCTTCGAACCATAATTCCAAAGCAAGGGGAAAATGCCCTAGTTCTAAGTCCAAGGGTCCAAGAATAGCATTGAAGTCCAAGGTCTAGGTGCAAAACTCCATGTCCATTGCAAAGGATAGTAACCATAGTCCAAGATTAGAAGCACAAGATTTTTAGAGGTTTTGGCCTTTATTAATGTTTTTGGTCCAAGTGGACAATGAGAAAAAGGCATAAGCATAAACATGTGTCCAACGGACAAAGGAAAAATTGCGGAAGCATAAACATGTGTCCAACGGACAAAGGAAAAATTGTGGAAGCATAAACGTGATATGAAATGATAATAATGGAGCATAAAAGCAAAAGAGAGATAGGGAGCGAGAAGGAATTGTAAAAGTAAAAGTTAGAAGTTAGTGATTAGTTGTTAGTTGTTAGAGTAAGTGATCAATAATAATTGAATAATTGCACTTAGGTCAACGTTAATGAAGACTTGTTAGAAGATTGATATAATCAAAGCCTCTACAACAACAAGCTTCATAGATTTTGAACCTAATACAAAAGACCAATCAACATTGAGTTGTTTTCCGATACGGGACATAATGTTGCGCTATGTTAAGCAATCGTCGAGTAATTTACGGAGTAATTATCCTACAATGAGGCCGGTCAATAACTCTTTGTGCTAATGCATGCTAGATGAACGATATGTAGATCGTCATCCGAAAGCAATACCGCACGAAAAGAAAAAAAGGTAGCGATCTAGTCTTGATCAAAATTCAACAAAGGAATTATAAGATCCATAAGACTTTCATCGATCAAAATAAAAAAATGAAGAGAAAGATGGATCTAACATTTATGATCCATCAACAACCAACAAAAATGTCAAAATAGAAAAAAAGAAATAAAAAAGAAAAGAAGAAAGAATTGAAATATTTTTTATCATTTTTTAAGAAATTTTCTAAAGTAAAATTCAAGTAAATCAAAAGGTCCAAAAGGTAAAAAAAAAGATTAAGATTAAAAAACTAATAGAAAATTAATTAAAGTAAAAAAAAAAGTTTAGTAGAAAATTAATTAAAAAAAAATAAAGGTAGAGAGGGAGGTGAAAGTAGGAAAAGAGTGGTGAGGTAGTATATCGAACGGGCCAGGCCCAAGTACAAGATTACAAGTCTGACCTATTTACAACAAAAGGAAAAAAGAAAGAAAAAGGATTCATCCTCATCTTCTTCTACGCGTACATGCTCCTCTTTCCATCATTCTCTCTGTTTCAAAATCATTTTCCAACTCTCACCAAAAAGAGCATCGAATCGCGCATCGAGCAACGGTTTAAAAACAAAACTCAAATGCAGTCAACCAGAGCAATCACAGATCTGCTAGATCGGAGATTTTACTGTAAAATGCTATAGTTTGTTGTGGCGAGGATAAGAAGTGTGCGAACGATAACAGCGGATTTGCGATTTCGAGCTTGTTTGCAGCGTTGGAAATTGCAGTGATGTTGTTGTTGCACGTAGCGTTCTCGATCGAGTTGAGTTGTTGAGAATTTCTAATGCTTCTGCGAGTTACTGATGTGATGAATTTGCAGGTGTTTTATAGTGTGAATGTTTGTTGTTATTGTTGTAGGTCTGTTTAGTTGAAAGTGATGAATTGAAGATTTCCGCTTTGAATCTCCTTCACTATCCGCAAAACTTCCGCACTTCTGGTTTTGGATTGATGAAGGTTTTAAAATTGATGTTTGAAGAATTGAAGATGAATTGTGGAGTTTGGTGTTTGAAGCTTTGAATTGAAGATTGGAGGAAATTTGTGCAGGGTTTAATGGCTTGTGAAAGTTTGAGGGAAAGAGTGAATCAAGACTCTTATTTATAGTTGAAGATGAGTGAATTTGAAATGTCGTTTCTGAATTTTTCACTGTGTTTCATTTCAATTTGTTTGCCGCCGTTTTGTATGTTGTTGCAGCATTTAGCTCTTGTTTTGCTGCGTTTTGAAGTTGTTTCTGCAACTTGCCTCTTTTCATTTGGTAAGTCGCTTTGATTGTAATAGCTCACGTGAAGCTTGTTCTGCAGATGCCGTTTTGATCTTGGCTTGCTCACGTGTTCGTGTGTGACGCCTTTTGAATTGTTGATGCATTTTGCCTTTCTCATGTTGCCGTTTTGGAATATTTGTAGCAACGTTTCGGTTCTGAACTGGCTTGGCTCCAAAAAGAGTATGCAACTTGTTTTTTTTCTTTCAAGTCATGGCTTCAATATGTACTATTGCAGATGGATTGTTAGTGTTTTATGTAGGCTTGATCGTAGTACGTTGGCTGGCTCGGTTTGTAATTGTGGAATATGGGTCGTGTACATTTCATGATGTAATACTTGATTTTTTCAATTTTTTTTGTTTGTTTTTTTGGTTAATGTGTTAATGGTTATTAGGCTTGGTATGAGAATGTCATGGGTTTTGCAAAATAACATGGGCATATTTGTTTTATATATTTTTTTTTTTTGGCAATTGGTGTAGCTTGATATAAATGGGCTTATAAAAAAAGGAAGTTCAAGGGTAGATATTTTGAATTGAATTGTTTTGAAATTGGATAAAGTCATGGATATAGTTTTGGACAAATGGTTTAAATTGGATATGTGAGAATTGAAGTGGATAACTATGGATTAAAATATGGATAATTGGTTTTAAAAAAAGGATATTAAACAAAAATGAAATGAAATTGGATATGGATACTTGGTTAAAAAACTTATACAAAAATGGATATGGTTGTGAATAATAAAAAAAATGAAATTGGATTGGAATATGGATTAGGAAGTGTGGATGGTTTAGGAAGTGGATCGTAGATAGCAAATGGATAACCAAGCTTTTTTTTCACAAGCCACTGAATAAGCCACAACTGAACGACAGCCATTTGAAACTGACTTTCTGAACCCAAACTTCACATAAACCAACGCTTGATAAACTGGAGAACCTCAACACAAGACATCTTGACTTTGAATAATCACTGCTTGAGAAATAAACCCCCTGAAACATATATCTTGCACTTGAAGCAAACTCTTGATAATTTGACCAAGATTAGGTCAAACATCCATTTGAACTACATCATGAACGAGCAACCCATGTGACTTGAAGTCACTTCATTGTCTTTGACCAACCTGCACAACACACAGAGAGAGAAACTGCAACAATTTTTTTTTTGGTATTTTGGTTAGAGGTTAGTAAATAGAAACAAGTAAGAATAATATACAGATACACAGGAGAAACAATGATTGTGATCTTGTTTGTGGTATGAGATACAAATGAGATGTGTGGAATCTTAGGGGTAAAAATTAGGGTTCAACACTACCATTTAAAAAAAAAAGTTTTGTTTTGAACCACACATAACAAGGAATAATGATTTATTAATGATTTTTATGTTCAAACTCAATAACAGTAAAATGGCAAAGAGAACAAACAAGAACAAAAAAAGTGCAGAGATAAAGAAGAGAGAGGAAGTGGACCGAATGGGGGCGGCTGAGACGTAAGAATGCGGCGTTGTTGTTGTCGGAGTTGAGCATAGAGGTGAACGTAGGTGGAGATTGAACAGTTGGTGATATGGTTGTTTTTTTTTGTCCTCTTTGTTTTTTCTGATATATATATATATATAGGACTAAAAAATAGACAACAATGATAATAACAATTAACACAATGTTTTTTTTTGTTTTTTTATAATGAGGAAAAATAAAAAGAGTTAAATATTATGTTTTTGTGTTTTTAGAAGGAGAAACGTAATTAAGTATTGATTAAATATGATGTTTTTGTGTTTTTTATTAAAAAAAAGAAAATATTAATAAACAAATAAAAAATAAAAGTAATTACTAAAAATTTAAATTTAAATTAAATATCTAATTAAATCTAAATAAATAAAATGATTATTTAACTAAAAATAAATAAAAATGATTAAAAAACGAAATAAAAAGTCGGGCAGAAAAGTGTTAAAAAAAATAAAATGAACACACCAAAATAATCATCGCGAAATAAATATACTGGAAAAATACTGCGTTTGGTCAGATTTTTAAATAAATTTTATCCGCTAAAAAGGCTTAAACTGGTCAAAAAACGTCCAAAAGTTGGTCGAAAAATTTAAATGAGCACGTCAGGTTAAATTACGCGAAACGTAGATTAATATCACTGACGTTTGCAGGCTCGATCTTGGAATTTTCCGTCCACTGATTTTACACACAGTTGACCTTTATTTGACCAATTCGACTGTAATTCCAACAAGTTTATTGCAGCTCATAAGTTAGGTATTATGCATGATAAAATGCATGATATGCTATGCAGACGATGCGAAACGAAAAACAGAATCTTAGGGTCAAAAATTATGGTATGACAAGCTTCTTCTAGTTTTTCGACTTTTGAGGATTTGGAAGTTTTATCACCAGATCTTTTAGCATTAGACCTCAAAGTAAGAGCTCTAGGTTTCAACACAAGTTTATCACCATTCAGTTCCATTTCATGGATCTGAAGGTTATTGATAAAACTTTTAAGGCCTAGAGTATTCAGGTATTCTAGCCTCCTGAATAGTTGTAACCTTGGGGGTGTATCTTACAGGAAGACTCCTCAAGATTCTCTTAAGATGATCAACAATGGTATAGCTTTTGTTTAAGACATGAAGGCCTGTTACGAGAACCTAAAACCTAGAGAATATTGTTTCAATGTCTTCATCATCCTTCATCTTAAAAAGCTCATACTGATGAGCCAAAAGGTTGTCCATAGCCTCATTAACCTATTGGTTACCTTCATAGGTAGCATATAAAGACTCAAAGATATTATTATCAGTTGACTTATCAATAATCTTAATGAACTCTAAATGTGGTAAAGCATCCACTAGAATGCCTCTCACTTTATGGTGCTTTGTGTTGGTATTCTTGTGTTGGTGTAATGATTTATCAAACTGTTACCATACCAACGCCATTAACCTTAATGTCAATGCCATCTTCAAGACTGTCCCATAAATCATCATCAAAACCAATGATGTGAGTGTACATCTTGCTTTTCTACTATTCAATTTGAGTGGAATCACCACTAAATATAGGTGGTCTAGAGTTGTGATTCCTCTCAATAATGCTATAATCATGATGAACACTACTAAAAGGATTTTCATCCCTGACTTCACTTTCAGGAATGCCAGGTATCTTGTCAAAGATATATTTTTCTCAGGATCTTCTGTACCACTGTTAAGTGTTTAACACAGACCGTGCTTTGATACCAACTGAAGGTGAGAAAAATATACACAAGAAGGGGGAGTTGAATTATGTATGGGAAAGTTTACTTCCTTTTCTTAAACCTATTTCAGAACCTAAGATGTCAAGCTCAGATTCTGATCCAAGTAAAAGGCTGAATCAGATCAAAGTATGATTTCAGAGCTTGTTGCACAATATAAAAGTAGAAGTAAATAAAGGGACACACAATATATTCTGGTTCATCTCAACTCGAGAGTAGTCCAATCCCCTTGCACCACAAGAGGTTTTTACCATTATCTATCAAATTACAATTTCTTAAGCCAACTGCTCAAGATTTCTGGCTCAACCTTACCAGAAAGAGACTTCCTTGCTTAAACCCTCGGTTTAAGACTTCCTGCTCAATCACCCGTGCAAGAGACTTTACTTGTTCAAACACTAAGTCTGAGACATTTACAAATTCTAAACAGCAATTTAGGATGGTAAATACAAATGCACTTGATACTCTTATCAATGGTGCACAGTTACAACACAGATTCTGATGTCTTTAAGATTTCTAAGATAAACAAATATAAAAAATATTAAGACCTTATGTACAAGCTAACGAATATACAAAAGCATTTTTGCTTGTATTAGATGCTTTTTATGTTAAGTGGTTCTGTAGATAGCTTATTCAAAGACTTCCATAGTATTTGAATCTTTAGCATTTTCAGAGAGTTCATCAATAATCGACGAACCCATATTGATCAACTTAACCAACTTGATAAGCATGATCAACATTGTCAACAACTTTTTCCTATCCTTGAATTTCTATTTATAGGACTAGGAAAATAGCCGTTGGAGGTAGCTTGTTAAAGAGATGATGAACTATTTTCAAGGCAAATTTAGAGCCGTTATAAAATAGATATTTTAATCATATTTTGTAGCCACTCTATTTGAAATAGTAACTATAACAGTTGGAACTAGGTAGCCATGAGTATGAGTGAACAACTCAGGCATCACACAAAGTTGTATCCGGTCAGAAGAATTTCCCGCTGAATAAAAGCAACGTCCATAGCACCTTTTGAATAACTAGGTATCTACCAAAAGGTTGTACAAACTTAAGAGGTCACATCACCATCCTCGATCCTTGAAAAACCAAAACCTAGTTGTCTATGTCCAAAAATTTATCATTTTGACAAGACTGGTCAGCTTTGGTGCAGAGTATAGATCATACATTCCTTAAGCCTTCAGGGTCTGAGTTGTCACCAGAGGTTGAAACAGCATACCTGAATCTGAACCTACAGATGCTGATGAACATATTCAGATTCTGATCATCCAGAATCTGAGTAGCATTGTTTCTTCACTATATGCTTTCAACATGATTAATTCATGATGAATTTTTAGTTTGATATCCTTCACACTTGAACATATGTTAGTATACCCATTTGTTCTTTAAATACTTTGTTATCATCAAAACCCAAGGAGTATGAACAATCTTGTTCCAACAGATTGATCACCAGGTTCTACTCTTTCTTTCTCACACTTTTGTCATTACATTGAGGGCAATGTATGATTCAAGTGTGGGGGACAAAATTTCCCACCTTTATTAGTTTAGATTTACTTAATTTTTTAGTTAAGTTTATTTTCTTTCTAATTAGGATTTCCATGCTTTCTAGTTTAAGATATAATTTCATTGTTAACTTAGTGTTATTGAGTATATGCATATGATGTCGAGTCTTTTATGCGTATGTTTTTGCTATGTTATTGATTTATCTCATTTCTTGAACAATTTTTTTTGAAAAGGCTTAGGATTAGTGGCTCATTTAGAAAGTATATAGGTTCCAAAGGAAGAGAGGCTAAGGTTAACAACACTTGGAAAAATATTAACAAAATCGGTATTGTCGCAACACCTAAGCCCTCCCGAATATGGATATCAATTTAAATACCACTTTTTCCATAGTCTCGAATTTTTGTTTCATAGTAATCTTCAAGTAGATCTTATATCCAATCAGGCATATTCTATAGTCACACATTAAGTAGGTTAGCTGATAAACATATGCGAAAAATTTGAAGGGTAATGCAAATAAATATGGACAATTGCATCTACTAAGTTGGGTAACCCTTACCCTTTTACTTAGCCTAACAATGGTTGAATCTCAAAAATTCGAACAAAAAAAATGCATCTTTGATCAAATGGTTTTCCTACCATGTGTGTGACATTTACATAGATACCTAAGTTCTTAAATGCGACAGTCTTGAATGAAAGAGGATGAAATAAATAGGAGAGTTAGACTAAGATACAATAACATGATTTGAATTGGTATGTATAGAAGGGAGACTTTTGTGCGCAAAATGCGGTTAGTGTTGTCACAATATCCTTAGTGTTGATTTTAGTACCTATCAAATTAGCCTTTCGCCAATCCAATTTTAGAACCACGTATAAGCATTTGTGACGTTTCTTTTCTTGAGTCCTTTTATGCTAAGTCGCTAGATTTTACATTTTTCATATGCAAGCCGAGTTGCTTGAGGACAAACAATAGTTCAAGTATGGGGAAGTTTGATAACATGTAAAAGGCACCATTTAATTAGCTCAATTTGCACTTGTTTTAAAGTAAATTCATGCACTTTGTGGTTTTATGCCGGTATTGTGTGTTGGGTTTTAGGTACTTACCATTCAGAGGTCTCTGCGCTAAAAAACAATGAAAAATGGCAAAAATAGAAAAATATTCTAAGGTTCCTACTATCATGATGGGCACAACCCAGTCATAACAAGCGTAATACAGTTCTATGGCCAAATCGTTAGCCAAAAAGTCAACAGAGACAAGGAGCGCTAGTCAGCATGCCATGATGGGCAGGCCGTCAGCCTAGTTTACGTCCGTCATAGTCCCACATTCAAGACCCTTATATAACGCTAGTGACCAGAAAAATTGCACTAGTATCAGCAGTTTCGTCCCCACTTTCTCCCACTCACTTGGCACTAATTTAGTAGTTCTTATACGAGTTGCCAATATAAATGGGTCATTAGTTCACAAATTTGATGATCCAAACTTTGTCAGAGCCGTAAATACACTTGTAAAAGCACTTATACCTCAAATTGAGGCGTTCTTGCAAACATAATTTATGCAATTTGAGCCTTTTATTTGTATTGTTGTCGCTAGGGGTGGGAATATGCCAGACCAACTAACAGGGACTTACAACCTAGCCTACATAAGCCCAGACTAGGCTTGGTTTTTTCTTAAATAGAAAAGACCTAGAATTTTTTATAAGCCTATTTGGCTAAAGAGGCTAGGTCACGGGCCGTAAGAAAAGCCTTTTAAGCCTATTAGACCGACCTATTTAAGAAAAAATTGAATAAATTTATTATTATTATATTGTATTTTGTACTTTGAATAAAAATACGAAAATAAAGCTTAGTTATTTGAAGAATGTGAGATATTCGATTGAACTCTAGTATGATCGAAGGTAGCTTCTTGGTTCAAAAGTTCGACAGATGTTTAGCATGTAGTCAAAGGTCGTTCATATGCTGTTGTCGAAGTAGTGTATGCTGTAGTCGAAGTAGGGTCAAGCATGTAGTTATAAAAAATGCTAGATTTGTTAACATGATGAATTGGGCTTGTTTGTTATGTCCAATTGTTTAACTTAGCTTGTACCCTAAGTTAGCTTGTAATGGGTAATTGTTAAAAAAGGCCATTAGTTTAGTATGTTAGGTTTTATTATAAATAGCATACTAGTCTCTCATCTTAAGTGGGGGAAAATCCTAATTAGGGTGAGAGGGTTATTTGTTATTCTTGAGTACTTGTAATCTGATTCAAAGAGAAAGTAAAGAATACCTGATGTGTTTCTTGATCATAAAGAAACAATTTATACTTTGTTTCAAGGCATCGGATTTCACAACAAATTGGTGCAGTGAGCGTGGAGGAAGATTCCTTAAAAAAAGTATGAGATTGAAGAGTTCACCGAAGTGAACGATTTCGATCTGTGGCGCTTAAAGATGAAAGCCCTACTGGTTCAACAGGGTTGTTTGGAAGCGTTGAAGGGAGCTGAAGCCATGGACGTTACGTTAACAGAAAAAGAAAGAACAAGTATGGTAGAGAAAGCCCACAACGCCATCTTATTGAGCCTTGGTAATAAGGTTCTACGACAGGTTTCAAAGGAGACGACGGCGTCGGGGTTATGGGTGAAACTCAAAAGTTTGTACATGACCAAATCGTTGGTCAATCGCCTCTACCTGAAGCAAGCTCTGTATTCATTCAAAATGAGTGAAGACAAAGTTTTGACTGAGCAGTTGGATATGTTTAACAAGCTGATTCTTGATCTTGAAAATATCCATGTCAAGATTGATGATGAAGATCAAGCGCTGTTGGTGCTGTGCGCTTTGCCCAAATCACATGCTCACTTCAAAGAAACTCTCTTGTATGCAAGAGAGTCTCTGACTTTTGAAGAAGTTTAGTCAGCACTGTATTCGAAGGATTTGAACAAACGAAAGGAGCATAAGCCATCTTTGACTGGTGAAGGCCTGTCGGTCAAGGCAAAATTCACAAAGAGAGATGACAAGTTTGACAAGACGAAGGGTAAAAGTCAGCAGAAGTCTAATAATGGTGATGCATTTGGCATTCAATGTTATCACTATAAGAATGAGGGTCATACAAGAAAAGTGTGTCCTGAACGCCTAAATAATCATGGAGATAAGGACAATGGCAATGCAACTATTATGCAAGATGATTATGAATCATCTAATGTCCTTGTGGTTTCGAGCATCAACTCTTGCAAAGAGTGGATAATGGATTCAGGTTTCACTTGGCACATGACTCCGAACAAAGACGTGTTTGAGGAATTGTGTGATCAAGATGGTGGATCAGTACTGCTGGGAAACAACAAAGCTTGCCAAATTGCAGATATTGGATCTGTGAGATTCAAGCTCCATGATGAGTCAATAAGGCTATTGACTGAAGCCAGGTATGTACCTAATTTAAAGAGAAATTTAATTTCTCTTAGTGAATTCGACAAGAAGGGATATGTTTTTCAATGAGAGAAAAATATCCTAAAAGTCGTGAAGGGGTCGAAGGAAGTCTTGAGAGGCGTGAAGAAACAAGGCTTGTATACCCTTGAGGCTGAAGTTGTAAGTGGTTCGACAAATGTTGCATCCACGAAACCTTTGTCGAAGACAGAAATTTGGCACATAAGATTGGGCCATGTCAGTGAAAAGGGTCTGGTCGAATTGGGGGAACAAAATCTACTTAGTGGAGACAAAGTCGAAAAACTGAAATTTTGTGAATCCTGTGTACTTGGAAAATATTGAAGAGTGAAGTTCAATAAAGGCAAACAAAGAACACATGGATCCCTTGATTACATTCATGCTGATATTTGGGGGACTGCGAGGTATCCGTCACATTTAGGCGCAAGGTATTTTCTATCCATAGTAGATGATTATTCCATAAAGTTATGGGTATTCATCCAGAAGACTACGGATGAAACTTTTGAGAATTTAAAAGGTTGGAAAACTCTGGTCGAAAATCAGACTGGCAGAAAGGTCAAGAGGTTGAGAACCGACAATGGCCTTGAATTTTGCAATAAGGCATTTGACAGCTTTTGTGCTGCCTCAGGTATTGCAAGGCACACAACTACTGCAGGTACTCCATAACAAAATGGTTTGGCGGAAAGGTTTAATCGAACCATTTTGGAAAGAGTTATATGCATGTTGACTAGTGTTGGATTAAAGAGGGTATTTTGGCCTAAGCTTGTTTCGATAGCAACATATCTGATAAACAGATGTCATTCGACTGCGTTAGATATGAAGACACCTGAAGAAGTTTGGTCGAGACATCCACCAGATCTCGATAAATTAAGAATATTTGGCTGCGTGGCCTATGCTCATATTAGGTAAGACAAGGTCGAACCTAGATCTCTGAAATGCATGTTCATGGGATACCCTGAAGCAGTCAAAGCATATAGGCTATGGTGCCTAGAGCCAGGTCACAGGAGGTGTATCACCACTCGAGATGTAGTTTTCAATGAAGTTGAGATGGCCTTCAAGAAAACTAATAACATTGACGAAGAGTTGGAATAGGGAGAGATTCCTGTTGAGGTGGAACATGTTGATGCTGAATTGTGTATCCTAGATAAAGTCGAAGAAGAAGTAGAAGATACTGAGGAAGTTGAGGAAACTGTTGATGACTACCTACTATCGAGAGATGGGTCGAGGAAAGTCATTATGCCACCTCAGAGACTTGGGTATGCAGATCTTATAGTTTATGCCTTAATCTCTGCAAGTGAGGTTCTAGACGAAGAACCTAGAGACTATAAGGAAGTTATGAGGAGTCGAAATAAAACTAAATGATTGGAAACCATGGATGATGAGATGAAATCTCTTCATGATAACAACACCTGAGAATAAATCAAGAAACCTGTTGGAGCCAGGTTAGTCAACTGTAAGTGGATTTCAAAGTTAAGGAAGGAATCGAAGGAGTTGCCTCGAAAAGATACAAGGCAAGATTTGTCGCTAGGGGTTTCACTAAAAAAGAAGGTGTCAACTTTAATGATGTTTTTTCTCTTGTTGTGAAGCACATGTCCATTCAATGTTGCTTTCCATGGTGCCATAATTCAACTTTGAACTAGAACAGATGGACATGAAGACTGCATTCTTGTATAGTGATCTAAATGAAACAATCCTGATGAGGAAACTTGAAGGGTATGTCGAAAGGGGGAAGGAAGATTTTGTGTGCAAACTGAAAAGATCTTTATATGGACTGAAACAATCTCCTCGACAGTGGAATAGGAGATTCGATAAGTTTATGGCACACATAAGTTTCATTAGAATTCAGTTCGGCCATTGTGTTTACTTCAGATTTCGATCTGGTATTCATTTGCTATTTTGTTGCTTTATGTGGATGATATTCTAATAGCAAGTGTAATACCCTAATTTTTACCCCTAAGATCCCACATGTCTTTTTGCATCTCATACCACAAACAAGATCACAAGATTTGGTTCTTTTGCCCTCCTCTGAAGGTTTGTTCTTGAGTGAGATCGCCAAGCACCCGTGTTTTTTTGTTTGTTTAATATTTGTTTTTGTGTATGTTTACTAATCATTAATTAAAATCCAAAAATATGTTTTTTTTCCTTTACTAACTTTTTCAGGAAGAATTTGGATCAAGGATATCAAAATCGGTCCCCCAGCTAGAATGAATTTCATTTGAACAAAGTCAAAGTTAATCTGCAAACAATTCAAAAATCATCTGGTCAAGAGTTTCCAAGATTTAATTGATTATTATTCAAGAGACTCCAAGGTTCATGTGTTTATTTCCATGCCTTCTTTGACAAGCAAAAGAATCGAGCCGAACCACAGCAATGCACTCAAAAGGGCAATTTTTTCAAAATTTGCACTGAGTAATCGGTTATCTCAATTAAGGTAATCGATTACCCTCGTGGAAATTTGAAAAATGACAGCAAATTCAAATTCAGCAGCAATTGGCACCAATTTTCATCATTTTGATCACATGTGGAATATTCTAGACCGTCTCATTTTAATTCCCCTACATCATCACAATTAATTCCCACCATGTACCTCCACTAATCACCACTCTTTTGATAATTTCCCTCCAAATTCAAATTCCAAGCCTAATTTTCATTTCCAAACCAAATTCCAATCCACCAAAATTTCCAAGCCTAAATCCTATAAATAGAGGCCTCATTTAATTCATTTCACAAGCTTTTGAGAGCCAAAAAATCTCTTGCAAATTCCATCCCCAACCACAAAATTTCACTAAAGCTCACATTTCTTTTTTTGAAAGTTAACAAGAATTCACATTGAATCTTGTTCAACTTTGAGCTAAACCTTCATCCAAGCTTGTTTTCTTCATCAATTCTCATAGATCAAGGCTTTGGAGTTTGGATCTTGGAGTAATTTGAAGCAATTTTCAAATTTGAAGTGATAATTCATCTCTCACCATTGTTGAAGCTTCGTCTTTATCTTCCATAATGTAGATCTTTGAAGATCCTTGTTACTCGATCCCTTAGATCTTGTAATTGTGTTTGATTGTTGGTTTTTACAGTTGTTTTACTTAAAATTTTGTGCAATTTCAATTCCATGATGATAAGGTGTTTGAAGAAAGTTTTAAAAGATGATCATGCTGATTTTTGCACATTTTTTTGACTCTGCGTTTAGAGTAATCGGTTACCCTAATTAGAGTAACCGGTTACTCTGAGACAGAATGCAGTTTTTGGCCTATTTTTGGGGCTGTTTTTGTTTTTCTTCCCATTTCTTCTTGTTTTTATGCCTTGAAGTGCAATGTTGAGATTAGTTTCTCTTCTATTTCAATGGACTGGGATATGGTTAAAGTAATTAAACATTCATTAGTTCAAATCTATCTTTAAATGAATTGTTGAATTCATTTGAGGTGCTTTGAATTAGTGATATGTTTTCACACTTAAACTTATCAATTAAAGGTGATTGAACTTGAAGATGAAAGGATCTTGAAAGTGTAATTCAATTTGGCTTTCTCTTCATCTATTTCTTTTTTTTTATTTTGACCGATGAAAGTCTTATGGATCTTAGAATTTCATTGTTGAATTCTTGATTAAGACTATATCGCTACCTATTTTCTTTTCGTGCAGTATTGCTTTCGGATAACGATTTACATATCGTTCATCTAGCATGCATTAGCACAAAGATCACTATTGACCGACCTCGAGTAGGGTGACTTCTTTATAAGTCACTTGGCAATTGCTTAACATAGCGCTACATTTGTCCTTCCCCATCCGAATCGGAGCTTGAACTTTCGTGGCCCGAACTTATGATCGTCCGCCCAAGCATGGTTGTCCTTTTGTACTAGGCTTATAATCTTTGAAGCTTGTTACATAGAGGCTTTGATTCTATCAATCTTCTAACAAGTCTTCATTAACCTTGACCTAAGCACATTGTTCAACCATATAGTTCAAGACGCGAGACGGAATATTCGGTGTTGCCTTTTTGAGGACTCTTGGCACTTGTGCCTTTGTGCTACTATTCTGCATATACTATTATATTACTATATTTCCTTCTTGCTCCCTATCTCTCTTTATTTTTATATGTTTTATGCCATTATATCATACCATGTTTATGTTTATGTCATTTTTCTTTTGTCCATTTGGACCATATTATCTTGTACTTTTGTTTTTCCTTTATCCATTCGAACTCAAAACATTAATAAAGGATTAAACCACTAAAAGACTTGTACTCTTAATGTTGGACTATGGCCACTATCCCTTGCATTAGAGGATCTCTACTCTTGATTATGGACTTATGGACTTAGAATTAGGATTCTCTCCCTTATGCTTTGGATTATTATGGAGTTTGATACTCTAGCCTTTATTTGGTTTGCTTATTGGCTCAAGAGGATGGAAATCTTTTCTTATTATGCTTTGAAGAGTGCCTCCATATGGTTAGATCTTTCTTACCTTAGCTTTTATTTTATGCACTAGGATAGTCTCTTCTTCTCCACCCCTTCTTAAATTTTCAAAATCTTCTCCCTTTTTCAAAACCTTCTTGTTTTCAAACTCAGAACCAATTTCATAATAAAACTTTGACTTTGGTCAAGTGATTTTCAAACTTTGTTTTCTTTAATAAATGTCAATCCATGTTAATCATACTTTGACCATTTCAAAAAGACTTTAAAAAATACCAAAACTCATTCAAACTTTTTGTGCTTTTAAGCACCTTTTTCTTTTAAATTTTTCAAAAAGAATTAGACATTAGTCATTTTTTTGGTTGAGATGTAAAGCTCCTAACCATGGTATTTTGTGTAAAGTATGGCCATTTTCCACTTAGATATTGAAGCGATAGTCTTGTTGATGTTAATCCAAGCAAATCCTCCATCTTAATGTGATGCAAATGCCTATTTCACATACCTTTGGGTAATTAGTTGAGTATTCTCTCTTGAGAATGACAGGTTGTCTTTTCAAGATAAAATGAATCATAACCAATAAATTTTTGTTATTTGTACCACTGACTACGAGGTTTTGATCATATATTATACTTTGTGGGTACGTATGCATGAGGCGATAAGTCTCTCCAAACACAAAAATATTAAAAAATATTTCTCTTCTCATCTCTCCAATCTCTTTTCAAACAAACCTTTTGAAACCAAAAAGCGTAGATATTTCAAAGGGTTCCTATAGAGTACTATAGACGTTTTGGGTGCTAACACTTTCCCTTAACGTAACCAACCCCCTTACCCATTCTCTGTTTGTTCTTGTTTTAGAACTAGTTTAGGTTTTGTTCGCTCTTTTTCCTTTCCTTTTGGATAAAATAAAAGTGCGGTGGCGACTCTTGCTTTATGAGTTAAGTTAATCAATAGCTTACAGTCACAATTTTTACCGCTACAGCAAGCAACAATGTCAAAGATATAATGAGGGTGAAGGCTAAACTCAATAAAGAGCTCGACATGAAGGATCTGGGAGCTGCGTCCAGGATTCTTGGAATTGGCATCCGAAGAGATAGAAATCAGTCGAAATTATTCTTATCTCAAGAGGCATACCTACGGAAGATTCTCGAAAGGTTTGGTATGTCGAATTCAAAGCCTGTTGTGACTCCGACAAACCCTCAATTCAAGCTGAGTATAGATTACTGTCCCAATACTGATGTAAAAAGAGATTATATGAATAGCATTCCATATGCTAATATAGTGGGTTCTTTGATGTATGTTATGATCTATACTAGACCCGACATAACATATGTAGCAAGTCTTGTAAGCAGGTACATGGCGAATCCTTGAAAGGCTCACTAGCAAGCATTGAAGTGGATTTTAAGGTACATAAATGGGTCTCTGAACAGAGTCCTAATTTATGGTGGAACCTTGGGTGAAGATAGTAAAGCAGCAATCGAAAGATATGTCGACTTTGATTATGCAGGTTGTATGGATTCCAGAAAATCTATTTCTGGATCTGTGTTCACTATGTTTGGCACAACAATTAGTTGGAAAGCAACACTTCAGAAGGTTGTTGCCTTATCAACCATTGAAACGGAATATATCACCCTAACTGAAGTTGTGAAGGAAACATTGCGGCTTGAAGGTTTTGCAAAGGAGCTGAAACTTCAAGGTCGAGTTATCACTGTTAGATGTGATAGTCAAAGTGCAATACACCTGTCAAAGAATTCAGCCTATCATGAGCGAACCAAGCACATTGATGTAAGGTTGCATTTCGTCAGAGGGGTAATCGAGCGTGGAGAAGTCCAAGGGCTGAAGGTTTCGACAGATCATAATGTTGTTGACATGATCACCAAAACATTGTCCAGTTGTAAGTTTTTCCACTGTATGCAGTTGATAAACCTGCATGAAGAAAGCTAGTTTGTTTCTTGATGTTATATAGTTTGTTCTAAGGTAGAGATTTGTGAGATATTATATTGAACTCTATTATGATCAAAGATAGCTTCTTGGTTCGACAATTTGACAGATGTTTAGCGTGCAGCCGAAGGCCGTTCACATGTTGTTGTCGAAGTAGTGTATGTTGTAGTCAAAGTAGGGTCAAGCACGCAGTTGTCAGAAATGCTAGATTTGTTAGCATGACGAATTAGGCTTGTTTATTATGTCTAATTGTTTAAGTTAGCTTGTACCCTAAGTTAGCTTGTAATGGGTAATTGTTAAAAGAATCCATTAGTTTAGTATGTTAGGTTTTATTGTAAATAGCATACTAGTCTCTCGTCTTAAGTGGGGGAAAATCCTAATTAGGGTGAGAGGGTTATTTGTTATTCTTGAGTACTTGTAATCTGATTCAAAGAGAAAGTAAATACTAACAGTTACAACCAATCATTGTTGTTCTTCTTCTTTTACCGTCTTTTCTACCCCTGTGTATTTCTTGATCATAAAGAAACAATTTATACTTTGTTTCAAGGCTTCAGATTTCACAACAAAGAACTTATGGAAATAAGTTGAAAAAATATTATGAACAATATCATAAGTTGTTTTCGTAAGTTCTCTCCAACAAACAGTATCTCCAAACTTATGCTAATAGGTAAACTTGAATGAGTAAATGAAAACAAACATTCAGTATTATTGATATTTTAATTCGTTAGTCTATTTAACATTAGTTGAATTTCTTATTTACAAACGTTCAGATGAAGTGGGCTTTTAAATAGGCTAGTAGGCCAATCAGACCTTCGAAAAGGCCAGACTCAGGCCTAAAAATAAACCTATGATAGGCTACAGGCCAGACTTAGGCTTGAAATATTTTAGCATGTCACACTCAAGCTTGGCAATGCCTAACTCGACCCAGCCTATTCCGACCCTTAGTTGTCGCTGTATTTTCAATATTAGTTGTTGTTATTTCATTTTTGCTATTTAGTTGTCGTTGATTCAATTTAAATTTTGTATCGAATCAAAGTCTCCATTCGAAGCAATTTCATTATATGCAAGTTTTAATTTTTATTAATCTTCCATGTTTCAATTTCTTTACTGCTACTTTAACTATGCTTTGTTTAATAGTATGCTTTTAATTTACTGCTTTCAACATGTCTGAGTAAATTTGTCGAGTTCAGAATGTGAGGACCGTTATACTGACAAGACTCTATAAAATGCAAGCACAATAACTTTGTAATAAGAATGATGTTTAGTTTTGAAAATTCAATTTTAAAGCTAAAATTTACTACGAAAGTAGAAATACCGTGATATCGATTTCAACTTGAAAGAGTGAAAATGGTATCTGACTAAAGAAAATTCAGATTTTATTTTTTAAATACAACGAAAGCACTTTTTAAATTAGTTAAGAAACTTTAAATTTTCAAAGGCGATTTTAAACTAGTAAATTGTATTACGTGAAAGCAGGCGTTTATGAGTTCAAAATTCGATAACGGACATGCGAAAACGAACAATACCTTTAAATTAATTTTTCTATTGAAAATATTATTCTCATCAAAATAAAGTGTTGTAGTTTACACAAGTAACAATGGTATATGGAAACCGTGTTTCGATCTCTTGTTATTAAATTTGAATTAAACCGTTATTTTTCAATTATGCGCAAACAAAATGGTCGCGCCGCCTTAGATAAACACCATAGTAACATATAATAGTAATTGGTGATTGGTCTCTACTGGATCGATAATCTTTTATACTAAAATCGATAAAGCCGTGCACTTGCGGCCCATCAAAATGAGAATTATAAATCAACGACTGGATTTCACATAGAAAATGCAAGCGAACTCAAGTGCATTTGAATGCCCTAGGGGGAAGAACCAAAACCTAATATGCTAACCTAAAGCCTCTGAAAAAAACTAACGACATGTTTCAATGATGATCAAACACTTAATGCGCTTATTCCCCCATTACTTTTCTAACTAGTCCATGACTCTCTTACTTCTCACTATGGTCAGGCATAATCGCTAGGAGTCGACCACAAATTTTAAAGACTTCCCGGTTAGTATAGGCTCAATAAGCGTTGTGGGCAACTGTTCTAGCCCGGCCAAAGGCCCAATATGAAGGCCCAATCATGCATAGGCCCAATAAAGACAATCCAAGGTATATAGTCAGCACACATAAGATCCAAGATATACTGTTCTGATATCTATTTTTCACTATATTCATCTTGGCCTTTGTAATTGACTCGACTTTTAAAGTATTAACCTTGTAGGTCTATTTCGTACCACCATATTAGATATCAACATCATCAATTCCATAGTCCTCAATCATCAATCAACACCAATTATAATTCCATAAAGAAACAAATATTAACATTCAAATTTTAAAAAAATAAAATATTATATTATATTTTCTCTAACAGTTAATTTTGCTAATCATTTCTAATTTTAAAATATAAAATTTATAGCAAAAGTTTTTAAATTTTTTGATATTGGTCCCGTTTAACAATCATGCTGATAAACTAGTGACCATGTAATTTGAATGGATTGATAATTGGTATAAGTTTGAAAAACACTACCGTGAACTATTTCAGAGTGTAAAGTAAAAAATATTGTCTCTCCATTATAAATTATAAAATTTGATAATATAATATATAAAATAATTTGCCTGATTATTCAGTGCACCTTTTTTTTTTAATTTTAGACATGTATGAGCATATATTCAAGTATTAAGTTTGAAAAAATAAAAGTTTAGGTCCCACCGAGAATTGAACTCGGGTTACCAGATTCAGAGTCTGATGTCCTAACCGCTAGACCATGGGACCATTGGTGCTCTCTTTTATAATATATATAACTTTATAAAATTATTCATCAAAGCAAATTAAAAAAGTTAATTACTTGTTACAATTTCACATTTTATGATATTCATAGAAGCGAATAACCTGGGAGAGGGCGACGCTTCATCGAAGGAGAAAGAAACAGAGGTTTCCGGTCACCGTAGTTCCCGCCTCCCCTTACCACCGTCTTTGTTGCCGCCGATAGAGTTACAATTTCCTCGTGAGGTTATCTCTCTCACCTTTTTTACTTTGTTAGGGTTTTGAGATTTTGTGAATAGTTAATTTATTTTTATGCTTCTGTTAAAACTAGGGTTTGAAGGAGAAAGGGATCAAAATTTGTTATTTAGTTTTTCTTCTGTTGGTGTTGAATCTGTAGAAGAACAATGTCGGTGACAGCAGGTGTTAGTGACACAGTTATAGCTGTAAGGGATAAGCTTAGAGGTAAAATTGGCCAAACAAAAGTGAAGCGTTATTGGCCCGGTAAAGTTCCCGAATGGGCTGATGAGGAGAATGAAGATGGTTCTGGTGATATTAGATCCACCAGGGAACCTGCTTTGGATAAAGCTTTTCCTCGTCATGAAGAAGATACTGCTATTGTTAGGAAAGATGATCGTAGGCTTCGAAGGTTGGCAGAGAGTCGGATAGATAACCGTGAGGAAGTTAGGGCGGATCATCGGCGTATTAGGCAGGCTGAGATTGTTTCTACTATTGAAGAGGAGGCGAGGAGGCAGGAGGGGTTGGATTTGGAAGAACAAGATGAGGATGCTATGGCGGAGAGAAGGAGAATGCTTAAGGAGAAGTTGCTTCAGAGAGAGCAAGAGGAGGCTCTTCCTCAGGAAGAGGAAGAGGAGGAGGAGGAAGAAGAGGAGGAAGAGGAGTCGGAATATGAAACTGATTCTGATGAGGAATATACGGGAGTAGCTATGGTGAAGCCTGTGTTTGTTCCTAAGTCGGAGAGAGATACCATTGCGGAGCGTGAGCGTCTTGAAGCTGAAGAGGAGGCTCTTGAGGAAGGAAGGAAAAGGAGATTGGAGCAAAGGAGAATTGAGACGAAGCAGATTGTTGTTGAGGAGATTCGGAAGGATGAGGAAATCCAGAAAAATGTTGAATTGGAGGCAAATATTGCTGATGTGGACACTGATGATGAAATCAACGAGGCAGAGGAATATGAAGCTTGGAAAGTGAGAGAGATTGGTAGGATCAAGAGGGATAGAGAGGATCGGGAGGCTTTGTTGAAGGAAAAAGAAGAGGTTGAGAGGGTGAGGAACATGACAGAGGAAGAAAGGAGAGAGTGGGAAAGGAAGAATCCAAAGCCTTCTCAATCATCAAAGCAGAAATGGAGATTTATGCAGAAATACTATCACAAGGGTGCTTTCTTCCAGTCTAATTCTGATGACCGAGCTGCCACTGCTGGAACTGACAATATTTTCACACGTGATTTCTCAGCCCCAACTGGGGAAGATAAAATGGACAAGACAATATTGCCTAAGGTTATGCAAGTCAAGCACTTTGGTCGTA
Organism: Lathyrus tuberosus; assembly: GCA_022829125.1. Taxonomy (NCBI): domain Eukaryota; kingdom Viridiplantae; phylum Streptophyta; class Magnoliopsida; order Fabales; family Fabaceae; genus Lathyrus; species Lathyrus tuberosus. The sequence goes on along the minus strand of JALAZF010000087.1, from coordinate 8,525,830 downwards.
GTGGAAGAACTAAATGGTCACATCTGGTTAATGAGGACACTACTGATTGGAACAACCCGTAAGTTCTCTTTCCTTTACATATATTTCAAGAATAGTGGTAGACTAAAAGTTCTATTAGTTAATATTTACTCTTTTGTTCTTTTATCCTGCCAAAACATATATTGCTTCTTTCTTCACTTGTTCTTCTGAAGTTCATATGATCTGACACTGGTCCGTAATGGTCTTGGACAGTGCTTTTACGTTCTTGATATGATATTGAGAAGCCCAAGTCTAAACTGAAATTGGTGAAATGTTGATTATGATAGGAAACATTAATTGGGATTTGAAGAAGACTAAGTGGCTATTACATTACCTGTCTTTATAATGCATTTTGTTTGAAAGATGTCTTCTATATTTCTGATTGCCTTTATAGTCCTTGCGGGTTGTACTTTTTTTCATTTGCTTGCGAAGTTAAGAGAGCAGGAGGGACAGAGCTGTGTTTGCTTCCAGGGGCACTATCCCCTGCCGCTGTTTTTTTTAACATCTCAGTATAAACGGAGTGCTGGGCTAACTCTGCGATAAAGGCTTGACAAAAGAATAGACACACACACAAATACATATATAAGGGAATAATATGTCGGTCAAAGCTTTGCTGTCATGTCACACAAAATCACATGTTATTGTTGAGGGAAGCATGTTAATGAGACTTGTTGGGTGCTTCAAACTTTCTTCAATGTCTATTCTAGCTTGCTGCTCTCAAACTTGAATATTAATACAAAAAGGAATTGGATATGTGTAAACAATGAAAGTAAACTACCAATCTAGAAGACCTTAATTTCTCTTTCTAACTTCCAATCTCTTCCTTCAATTTAGTCCCCGAAAAAATCTTCAGAATAAATTTGTATTGCATAATTAACTATTCATTTCAAATATCTCAAAAACTTTTTAGACCTTTTATCTTAAAAAAAGTTTAGGTGTGACTCAATTTCTTGTCCTTTCAAATATTTTGTATAATTTCCTTGGCCCCTTCCATCACTAAGTTCTAGCTCCGCCCTTGAGTATGAAACAACAGTTACAAAGTTATGATTCTATATTAATATCTTGCTTAAGGTAGATTATTCTCTTGGTGTCTTTATACACCATATGAAATGTTAAATTTATCATCAATGGAACCCTTGTTTGTTTTGGAATTGGTGCAGTTTTTGAATTTTTAACACCAAGAGGGGCTTACTTGTTTTTATTCTTTCACCAGAATTTTATCATGCATTCTCATTATTAGTGAAATGGGCTTTCGCAAATTTAAGCAGCATTTGCTACATTATCACAAAAAGTTGCTGTGGCACCGTGTGTTTATATCTTTGAAAGAAATCAAGATTCACATATATAAGATGGATTATAGATTAATCTGTGATCCATATAGCTAACCTTGTTATTAAAGTAACTTTCTGAAATCCTTATGCTGCCAAGTACTGTTCTTTTGTCTGATCTCTTGCGAAGAATTTTGGATTCGCTAGTGTGTTGGATTTGTTCATTTTAGCATACAAGGATAATTTTATACTTGGATTAGCGATGCATTTTTATGCTCTAATGTTCATTTTTTAATGCTGATTTGCAATACAGGTGGACTTACAATGACCCACTACGTGCAAAGTATAACGAGAGAATGGCAGCAATGAATGCACCTATAGCAAAGCCTAAAGGAAGCAAAAAATTGAAGGATTGGGAATCTCGGTGAATTTGAAGTTCAGAAATAATGTATGAAGACACCGTCTGTCCTTTGAATATTTTGATTACTGAAAACACTAGATTAGCCATGCCTTATCATATGTATACTTCTGTTCTATCTTTAACAGAAAATGAAAGTAGTTGACTATGGCTTAAGAATGCAGGATTGGATCATTGAGCAGTTTATGCAAATTGGAATTTACAACTAGTTCATCTGCTTATTCTTCCTCACATAATGAGTGAGTCACATAGCTGATTTAGAGTCCTGCCAGTTTAATTTGTTTAACCACTTGGGACAATTATTTCCTCCCTTGTTTGTCATCACAATGGCACTGTTACTGACTGTTATGTTACGAGAATTATATTGAGTTTGCCTATATTGATGCCACTATTTTTTTACCAGTCAAAAACAGTTTCTGTTTTGTTATTTTAGAATGATTACGAAAGTCTTATTGGTTGGACAATTTTTTGTCCTGTGAAAATTGAATTTACACATTCAATGATTAGGCTATTTTTTTTAAGCATATAGACATACAATGAACAACTTACTTTCTTAAAATTCATATGTAAAATTTTCTTGTTCGTTTGTTATAATTATAAATAAAAAATTCTTTCTGAAATTGCTCAAGTTGATTTTTCAATATAACTAGAGATAAAATTTTATAGTATTGTTTTGTTATAATTATAAATAAAAATTTCTTTCAAAAATTGTTCAAGCTAATTTTTCAATATAACTAGAGATATATTCGTACAATATTTTTTCCAAGAGTTTAGAGTATTTTTTCCCAAGAGGTTAAACAAAAGTTTGAAATGCTCAAGCAAACTTCTATTGGATATTTAGCAATAATTTTTGTTATTCCGGCATTGATATGCAAACATTGTATTATGGCACTGTTGAGATATTGTAACTATGAATAGTTTTGGTTAGGATATTATGTTTTTATATCTTGATTTTCTTTATTTAATTTTCTCTTTTTAGTCTATTTTTTTTTCTTCTAATTTTTAGGCTTGATTTAGGGTTAAGTCTAGGGTAAGGATTTAATTAAATTCCTCAATGTGAAACCTCAAACAATGACCAATAGATTAAATGAATGATTTAGATTTAATATAATTAAAATGAGAACATGTAAAATTAATTGTAGGTAATTTTTTTACACAAGTATTGTAATATTCTTACTTTTCGTAAGAAATTTTTTTTCCGGATCCTAGGTCAGCTCGTGCTCATCGTCCTAGGTCAACTGCCTCGCATTCTCCAGAATGGAAGACTTGCCTGTTACGAAGGGCATAATGTTTCTGCGGGGATCAGTTGTTCACGTGTCCTCGAGTGAGGAGCACGTGGGAAAAGTGCTCTCCAACAGCTATAGTGGATTGAACCTTTACGTTGAGCCTTCTTCGACGCGGAGCTGGACTGGCCTGTGCCCAACGATGGACCTGCCCCGGGCCCAGTCCAGAACAACTCGGTTAATGAAACTTGGAGCATTAAGTCTTGACTAGTGAGGTGCAAGCAGAGAGACTCGTTTAATGGGACCTGGAGCAGAAGTCTTGAGCCTGAGGGGCTTGAGTAGGAATGCTCAGTGCATGAAATTTGGAGCAGTAAGTCTTGATCAGAGGGGTGCAAACAGAGAGGCTCGTTTCATGGGACTTGGAGCAAAAGTATTGGGCTGAGGGCCTGAGCAATGAAGTCTTGGGTTCGTAGAACTCGAGCAAGAAGTCTCGAGTGAGGAGCTTGAGCCGAAGTCTTGGACCTTGGGTATGAGCAAGTGTAAAAGTCTTATGCAGAATGCATAAGCGATTGTAATCATGTTTTGATTATAGTGAACATCTTTTGTGAAGCAAGGCGACTAAACCACTCTCAGTTAGGAGAAGAACCAATATAAATCTTTGTGTCTTCTGCTATTATTTATTTGCTTCTGTTAACATTCCACTGCTAAGAATTAACCAGAATCTGAAGACCAGTTTAGATTTTGAACTATGATCAGATGCAAACTAAGAAAACGAAAAACACAATTCAACCCCCCTTCTCGTGTACTTTTCTCACCTTCATAGTAAACAGTTTTTCACTCGACATCAGTATCCACAGTATCATTCCATCACAATTGCATGCATTCATCTCTCTGTCTCAAAAAATGCCAAAAATCTTGGTTGACATTAATCGTAAGCGTCATTACATTAAATGCATCTTTTTTTCCCAAGAGAAATTATAAACAATTTTTCGCTCAACATGAATATTCACAGTATCGTTCCATCACAATTGCATGCATTCATCTCTCAGGCTCAAAAAATGCCAAAAATCTTGGTTGACATAAATGCAAGCGTTATTAAATTAAATGCATCTCTTTTTCTAAAGAGAAATTGTAAACAATTTTTTGCTCAACATGTGTATGCACAATATCGTTCCATCACAATTGCATGCATTCATCACAAGCGTCATTATGTTAAATGCATCACTTTTTCTAAAGAGAAATTATTCAAAACAAGTAAAAAACTATTTATAAATTAATATATATGTTGGAAGTATGAAGAATGAATAAAATTCAGCACCTTAGTGCTCGATGGAAAATGTTGGAATTTAAGCTTGTCTGAATGATTTGTTGATAAATAAATAAAATGGGAAAAATAATGAATACAATTTGCAGCATAGTTGGTATACTGATGTCCTCTTAACCTTAGAGAAACAACATAATATTTCATAAAAATTCAGAGTAAAAAAGTGTCTTATATCCCAGAATATTAATAACACATAGTGTCAGATGGTGTCGAAAAATAACATAAGTTATGAGATGAATGCCATAGTAAAAACTCAACATGAGTATTCACATTATCCTTCCATCACAATTGCATGCATTCATCTCTTAGTTTTCAAAAATGCCAAAAATCTTGGTTGGCATTAATCGCAAGCGTCATTAAATTAAATGCATCTCTTTTTCTAAAAAAAAAAAATTATTCAATTTATGCATTAGTATATATAGGTTGGAAGTATGAAGTATGAAGTATGAATAAAATTCAACAATTTAAACTTGTCTGAATGATTTGTTGATAAATAAACATCATGAAAAGACATAATAAACCTAATTTGTAGCATAGTTGGTAGTCTGATTTCCCCTTAATCTAAAGGAAGTGAGTTTGAGTTTCAATTATTTAATATTTTGGTGTCTATTATAATAAAATAGATGGAAAAGTAGTTTTGTTGGTACTTTCCAAGTTGAGGTGTTTGTGTTGAGAGTTTTGTATTTTCTTATTTTATGAGTGTAAAGTCCAGTGTTTGAATTTCAAGATTAAGAAACACCATTAAACTGAATTCACATTCAGGACTTATATTCTTGAGCATGTTCATACTTCATTTTCATGTTTGTTGAAATGTATGTTAAAGTAAATGATGTTCATGATGAAAGCACTTGTTATATTTTGCAGGTTCTTGAAGAAGTAGGAGAAACACTATAATGTTTCATAGAAATCCTACAGTCAAAATGTCTTATATCGCAGAATATTAATAACACATAGTGCCAAATATTTACAATTCTTCTTGATAAGGTATGAAGAACGAATTTGAATGCTTCCTTCGCGTGGTGTCGAAAAATAACAGAAGTTATGAGATGAATGTCATAGTAAACAATTTTTCGCTCAACATGAGTATCTGCACCATCGTTCCATCACAATTGCATGCATTCATTTCTCAGTCTCAAAAAATGCCAAAAATCTTGGTTGACATTAATGACAAGCGTCATTGAATTAAATGCATCTCCTTTTCTAAAGAGAAATTACTCAAAAAAATAAAAAACTATTTATGCATTAATATATATGTTGGAAGTATGAAGTATGAATAAAATTCAGCAACTTACTGCTCAATGGAAAATGTTGGAATTTAAGCTTATCTGAATAATTTGTTGATAAATAAATAATATAGGAAGAAATAACTAATACAATTTGCAGCACTGTTGGTAGAGTGATTTCCCCTTAATCTAAAAGGAGTGAGTTCGAGTCTAAATTATTTAACATTTTGTTTATATAAGCCCAGGAACCCAACTGAAGCTGAGAGGGGGCAACCTTCAGGTAATTCAAAACCTTTATCTTAAGCTTAGATAGAGGCAGCCACATATTTATCCTGGTAAATAGACATTCATAAAAGGAGACTAAACACCCTTCAAAGATGTTGCATATCTTTTTTTTCGAATCCACCAGAAGGACCGACCAATTAAAAGGACGGTCGATCACGATGTTGGCCGCACTTACGTGTGCTTGAGTACTCAAAACAGAGGGGGTCCACTATATCTCATCACTTATCTAGTTTTATTTGTTCGTGTCAGTAAGATCCACCAGCATAACCCCTTTCTGGGACAATTCGTCGACCTTAAAGGTCTCGAAAGGCTTAAGCCAACAAACTTTATCTGTTCCGGCGCCACGTTCCACATGATCCTTGATGTCTGCATCGCTGGGGTATTGATTATAGGATTTTCGATAGACCTTGAGGTAGTCTTTATCATTCTCCCTGTTCAGAATGACAACCTGCATTTCCAGAGTCATCAAAGCAAGAAAAGTCAAAGTTCCTACAACTTAGTATGAAGTGAGCCTAAAAACAACTACTTGATCACCCTCTGCATCATTATCAGAGAAGAGAGCATCAAAAGATGAATCCCTGAAGGAAGTTCCCACGTTCGGAGAACCCATAGAGAGCCTTTATGAGTGAAAATAGTCGATTATAAATATGACCTCACTATGCCACGGAAGGGAAAGGACAGCGTTTTTTTTTTGCTTTTAACAGCGCTTAAAAGCGATGCCTATGGTGGCGTTGCTATAGGTAAAGACAACGCTTTTGTTTTATGCAAAAGCGCTGCCTTATGTAGGCCTTTAGCAGCGCTTTTTCTGGAAACGCGCTTTCTAAAGTGGGCCTTTAGCAGCGCTTTTTCTAGAAAAACGTTGTCTTAAGTGGGCCTTTAGCAGCGCTTTTTCTGGCCTTTTATGCTTTATATTGGCATCTTTAGGCAGCGCTTTTTCAGGAAAAAACGTTTTCTATTGTCCCCCTTTAGACAGCGCTTTTTGAAGCGCTGTCTAATGTATTTTTTATTTCACTTTAAGGAAGCACTTTTAATGGAAAGCGCTTTCTATTGTGAATTATAGGCAGCGCTTTTTCTGAAAAGCGTTGTCTTTTCTTCACGTAAATTGTGCTTTTTAAAAGCATTTTTTTATAAATCAGAATTTAGGAAGCGTTGCGCTGCCTATTCTTTCTTTTTTAGAAAGCATATTTTTGGAAATAATACCATAAACCTATATAATTCAAGCCTTTATTTCAAACACCTAGACATTATATGACATTCAACAAGCCTTTATTTCAACACATAGGCCTTATATTTCAACCATTGAGCCTTTATTTAACAAACTAGCTTTTATTCAAACATAGGCATTATATACCATTATAATCCAAAATATATACACCATTATAATTCAATAAATAAACCATTTGATATAAATCAACACAACAACTTTCATACCTTATATGATTCTTTTCTAAATAAAGTATTCACACAATTCCTCCTTGATTTCTTCCAATTTATCTTTCGAGTAATGAACACACTTGTATTCATCAAAGTACTACATAATAAAACATAACATGCATGATTTAGTTAAAAGTAATAAATTATATGAAATATTCGATAAATATTAAAATAAATCCTAAGTTATAAATTCATACCATGATTGGAGTCTCTATTTGATCCAAATGAAGGATTTCTCTCATAAACCTCAAAACGTAATAACCGCAATCTATACTTGTATTGCTCTAACAAAATAAAAACAAATAAGAATATATAGTTGTCTTGTTTTATCAAGTATCATAACAAAGATTATAATGAAAAAGATACAAAGACTAGAATGAAAAACTAACCCGTTGCCAGTATTATATGTGCGGAAGACACGAAATAGAATCCCGCGCATCAAATTGTCATACAAGAACCTTAAATAAAAACATAATAAACATTAGACTATTTTCATTGAAATGTGTAAATAAATTGTTCAACTTATAAAATAATAGACACGAAATAGTACCTTTTGCACTAACGTCTCTTTCTTTTCTTGGTTGGAATATGTTATACTCGTCTCTTAACAACACGGACGGTTGGATTGATCCAAATACCCTCATTATGATCATTTCTAATATATGATTCATTTGCTATAATATTCTCATCTTGATCATTTCTAGTAAACGATTCAATCTCAACATCAATATCACCTTGATCTCCAATGTTTTCATCAATTACTTTGTTAGATAAAAGCACTATAGACCATTTCGTACTTGTCGGATCAGTGACATAGAACACTTGTTTAGCTTGAGAGGCTAGAATAAAAGGCTCATCTTTGTACCCCACCCTATTAAGATCTACTTGCAAAAATCCTGACTTATCCATTCGTAAGCCATTATTATTTTCAACCCACTTGCAACCAAATATAGGAACCTGAAACTTCTCATAATCAAACACCCAAATGCGCTCGATAACCCCAAAATATGACAGATTTGCAAATTTGGGGTTTAAATCCTTCACACTTGAAATGTGCATTGCTTCAGCTACCACGGTGACACCACTATTTTGCATAGTACTTTTAGCATCTTGTTCTTTGGTATAAAACGTGTATCCATTAATTGCGTATGCACTATAAGAAAACACAACCTGACTTGGACCATATGCTAAACATCGCAACCTTTATGTTATTGAAGCGGGATCTGAATAATACTTTGAATATATATGATCCTTAAACTAAGGTATAAAACTTCGATTGTGCTCTCGTACTATCCAATTTTCATTTCTATTCAGATTTAAACCTCGGAGAATATCCTTGTGCATTTCAACATACAGCTCAACCTCGTTCTCATTGTGCAGAACATACAAATGCACTTGATCACGTTCGAACCTTGATACTGTCACAACTTTATTCCCAATTAACTTTTTTCCTTCTTTTTTTTTTCGATAATATGAGATTTTGGGAGTCCAATTGATTGAACATTGGACAGATATTCAGAACAAAACTCAATCGCTTCTTCAACAATGTATCATTCAACAATACAACCCTCAGGTCGACTTCGGTTTTTCACATACCCTTTTAATATTTTCATATAACGTTCAGCAGGGTACATCCATCTCATATAAGCTGGTCCACATAATTGTGTCTCTTTCACAAGATGTACAACTAGATGCACCATTATGTCAAAAAACGAGGGTGGAAAATACATTTCAAGCTCACACAAAGTAATAACTATTTCTTTTTGCAATGTTGGTAAGATCGCAGGATCGATCACCTTACTGCAAATTAACTTGAAGAAATAACACAATTTAGTTATTGCACTTCTTACTTTTTCTGGCAGAATAGAACGTATACCTATTGGTAGAAAATGTTCCATTATAACATGGCAATCATGCATCTTTAAACTCTTTAACTTGAGGTCTTTCATAGACATAAGTCTTCTAATATCTGAAGAGTATCCTTCTGGAACTTTAACTTCACTTAGAAACTTACACAATGCTTTTTTCTCCTTTCTAGATAGAGTATAGGCAGCAGGTGGTAGATATGTTCGACTTCCTTTCTTCAAGGGTCCTAATTCAGTTCTTATCCCCATCGCTATTAAGTCCTTTCTTACTTTAAGGCCATCCTTAGACTTTCCTTGTATATTGAGTAACGTACCAATAACACTATCAAATACATTTTTTTCAATATATATAACATCGAGAAAATGTCTTACATACAACGACTTCCAATACGGCAATTCAAAAAAAATTGGCCTCTTCTTCCACCCACTCTTAACAAGCATATATGTAAAAGGCTTGCCAAACTGAATACTCACATCTTTCACCTTTTCAAAAATTTGATCACTTGTCAATATAAGTGGAGCTCTACCTTGTTCTGGGGCTCCATTGAAGGCTTTTCTCCACCCACGGTAATGATGATTAGAATTTAAGAATCTACGATGACCGAAAAAGACATTCTTCTGACCAAACTCTAATCGTGTCCAATATGTTTTATCTTCACAAATAGGACACACACATTGACCTTTTATGCTATACCCTGATAGATTTCCGTATGCTGGAAAATCATTAATTGTGCCAAACAACATCGCCCTCAAGTTGAAACTTTCTTTCCTATATCCATCATAAGCCTCAACACCGTTCTCCCACAAAATCTTTAAATCTTCGATTAAGGGTGTCAAGTATACGTCTATGTCATTCCCTGGTTGTTTAGGCCCAGAAATTAACATAGATAACATCATGTACTTACGCTTCATACATAGCCATGTAGGTAGGTTATAAATCATAATAATCACATGCCATGTGCTATGTGAGATACTTTGAAGACCGTGTAGGTTCATTCCATCAGTAGATAATGTCAAGCGAAGGTTTCTTGCTTCTTTTCCAAATTTAGGATAATCATTATCAATTTTCATCCACTGTGGTGAATCTGCCGGATGTCGAAACTTTCCATAAATAATTCTTTCATCTGCATGCCAAGTCAAGTGTCTTGCATCGGCTTCACTATGAAACATGCGTCTAAATCTTGGAATTATAGGAAAAATACCATAAGACTTTTGCTGGAGACAACTTTTTCTTATGTCGAGATACACCGCATTTAGGACACTCATTTAACGTTGCATACTCATTTCAAAACAAAACACAATCGTTTGGACAGACATGTATCTTATCATAGCTCATGCCAATAGAGCACAACATCTTTTTGGCCTCATATGTTCGATTGGGAAGAACATTATCCTCTGGAAGCATATCTTTCATAAGGGCTAATAACTATGTGAAACTTTTATCCGACCATCCATTGCCCGCCTTTACGTTGTACAACTTTAATACCGCAGACAATCTTGTGAATTTAGTGCAACCATTATACAATGGTTTCTCTGCATCGCTTACCAACCTCTCAAACATTTTGGGACAATCCTTAAGATCTTCTTCAAGTGCTTCTGCAATCTCTTCAACTCGATCATAATCGTATGTATCTGTGTAATTGTCGTTTGAAGCATAGGTCGTATTATCCCCCGATTCAACATTCCCGTTACTTTTCTCACCATGCAAATTCCAACATGTATAACTTCGATCAATTCCATGCCTCATTAAATGTGATGCCAACTGAACCGCGTCAACCCGACTCCCATAACAACAATCCAAGCAAGGACATGTCATTCGATTGGGGTCTTTGGCATGCGCAACAACAAACTTAACGAATTCTGATACCCCATTCTCATACTCTTTCGACAATCGACTTGAAGACATCCATTTCTTATCCATGGTTTTACTAATTAAGCTAAACAACAACAAAATAAAAACTATTTACCTGTAGGGAAGTCAACAGCTTCTGGACCAACACAGTGTAAGATTCTTGGAAACAATCAGACTTTCACTCTTCACAAGTAACCCCTATAACAAATTCACTAAGTTAGAATTGATGGTGTATGCCAAATATAACAGGACAAATTTAGTATATAATAGGACAACCAAGATATATCGGAGAAACAAGTCAAAGTCTCAAGATTAAATTAATTTCAACAATTTCATTTTCATTTTCAAAGAATAGGACACTCATCCTGGAATGAAAATGATACTATTTTAAATTTTTATCTATTGTATTAAGTGCTTTTTTAATAGATAAACGCTTTTGTCACTCTTCTATCAATCAATCAATTAGGAAGACATTGCTTCATCTGGTAAAAAAATGGTGAACAGTAATAATTTGAAAAGGAAACACGTTGTACACACTAGTGAAAGCATACTACACTCCACATACAACAATTTCACAAAACACAATTTTCAATATTCATGCTAGCCGTTTCAAACTAACTACACAACTAACTTAAAAGCTCATAACCGAATTGCATTTTAAACTTGGTTCAAGCATTTCACCGAACACTTGGTGTGAGAGTTACAAAACGACAAATATTCTAACCAACATTGTATCAACAACAACAGAACCAACATTGTATCAACAACAACAGAACCATATTCAGAAAATACAGAACCACATTTTATCAACATTGTATCAACAACAACTACAGAACCAACATTGTATCAACAACAACAATAGAAGCAACATTCAACAACAACAGTGGCGAGAGAGAACGAAAATGGTACATACCACTTCTTCTCCTTCGTTTTTCGCTTCTTCTTCTTCTTGTTTCAACAAAAATGAAAATAGCAGACGCGAGAGAGAACGATGGCGGTCGGAGAAAGTACAGTGGTGGTCGGAGAATGATGGCGGTCGGAGAAAGTTCAGTGGCGTTCGGAGAAAGGAGGAAGGAGAAAGGAAGAACAGTAGAGAGAAAGGAGTGAAAACGATTAGAAAAAAATGATTAGGGCTCTTCTGAAAACAAGCGTGTTTTTATTTTTTAATTATTAATGACCTAAGGCAGTGCTTCTGGAAAGCGCTTTCTTAGGTGCTAGATTTAGCAGGAGCGCTTTCAGAAAGCGTTTTCAAATGTGGAGCCAATTTAAGGACTTTAGCATCGCTTTTCAAAAGCGCTTTCTAAGGTTACCCTTTAGCAGCGCTTTTTAAAAGCGCTTTCTAAGATTATACCTTTAGCAGCGCTTTTGTAAAAGCGCTTTCTTAGGTGGGGTCTATGTACGGCCTTTAGCAGCGCTTTTAGAAAGCGCTTTCTAAATGTAGCCTTTAGCTGCGCTTTTTTTAGCGAATTTTTTTCAAAACTTATAGCAGCGTTTTGTGATAAAAGCGTTGTCTTTGTAGTGCTGCCTAAAGCGAATTTTGGCGCAGTGCCTTTTGGGCCAGTTGATTAGTGATTAAATGATAAGAGTTTGGACCAGAAGATAATCCCGTCCTAACTAAGGAAGAATTGTCACTCTCAAAACTTCTAGACAAACTAATGGGGATATAACTCATAGTGGCTATAATAAAGGAAATGTTGAAGATAGGGGGAAAGTTTAAGGTAAAGAGGGTACCTGATAAAGTAGAACCTGACGTGAAAAAAGATGTTTAAGTGGGAGGGTGGAAGCTTTGTTCAAAAAATAATAGTCACTCTTGGGAATACTCTTGAAGAAGGAGAATCAAATGCGTTCACAAATAGAAACTGATTCTCAAAGACAGCAAAAAAATTTCTCTAAACTCGAAAACCCTTATATATTGACGAAGACAATCAATAGACCAGATCAATTAAAGTGGGAAGCTGCAAGATCGAAGGCTAGATTTCTCCTAGGGAATGAAAACAAACTCAAGTGCACTCAAGTATACTAAGAGGAAACACCATATTCTAAGATGAACACCTCAAGCCAGTCTTACAGAAAAATCGGCAAAACATTTCATTGATGGGAAATCATTTAATGCGCGTGTTCTCCACTACTTTTGCAACTGATCCAAGACTTTTCCACTTCTATCGAAGAGTGAACACCATTGCTAGAGGCCGACCACAACTTCAAAGACTTCCCGAACTAATTTACACCTGACAAGCCTTGGGGGAAATCGTTATGGGTCGACCAAATGCCTAACCTAAGTCAAGTCCAATCCAAGCGATCCAACGTTAAAAGCCGATACACGTGATATTCAAGGTGCATTTTATGGTCTTCATTTTTACCACACTCTTCTTGAATTCTGAGTTAACTTGGGCATTTAAGTGCTAACTTTGCATGTTTATCCCGCGCCACTGCATTAGAGATCAACACCAACAGTTCAAGATTCATCATTATCGATATACACCATTTCTAATAATTCTAGAACAAGACAATAAACATATCTTGTGAGAGAAAAAATTCACGAACTTGGATAAGGATGAAATTAATGTTGTTGATTTTTTACAAAATTCTTAGGTTTGGAACTTTTTGGGTTTTCTTTTTCGGAGTTTTGAGTTTGTTGAAGATGATGACGAATTTGAATGTATGGTTGAAGATAATGAATTTTTTTAATTTACTTTAATTTAATTTTGTTTATTTCAATAAAATATTTTATAATGTTAATAAATGAATAATAATTTTAAATAATTTAGATTTAAATTTGATAAATGTGACATTTTTGTGTTATTAAAATTTGGTCTCTAATTGAGAAGAGATTAAAATTCTAAAAAAAAAAAAAAAAAAAAAACTTAAAATGTTAAATGCAAGACAAAAAAAAGTAGAATCAAAATTGCAACTAAAATTTAGTATAAACAGTATTGGTTGCTTAACTATATTATTTTTTTGTGGATGATAAGAAATAAGATTAGAAATGTAAAAAAAAAACTTTTTTCAGGTTAAAATTATTTTTTTGGAATGGGTCTTAAGAGTAGATTGATCTTATATTTTTATAACTGGTAAAAACATTCGATATATTATCTTAAATTACGCTGATTTTGTAATTTGATTGAGCACTTAGTGAGCTCCTTTTCAATTGATTTGCTTATTGGAAAAAAGCTATATTATTTTTCATATTATTAATTATATTGTTTTTCTGTCTTACTCTACACCTATTAAATGAGTTTTGAATTTTGGTGCTTCAATAATTATTCATTTTGCTCTAAATTTTCAACACCAACATATCTACATGGTATAATTGTTGTGGTCCTGTAACAAAAGTGGAACCAAAAGTAGAGATAACGACACAGTTTAAGAAACTAATTAACCTACTTGTAGAAATTAAATTAAATCAGTCGATATGTCTAAAGGATCACTCCTTAAAAACAACCAACAAACCGTAGTTCCCCGAACTACGAAGCTCTTATTGCACTATAAGGATACATATGCACATGATTGCGAGATCCTGGCTAGCTACCTTTTTCTTTTCAACATTTTTCCCCCGTAGTCCTCCGAACTACGGATGCTCTAATTCTTCATTTTACAATGGAGATACGTAGGCACAAGGGCCCCAATCCTTGGCGAGCACCCTAAAAAACCAACTATTTCCCCTTAGCAAATAACCCTAGCTAAGAACCTTTTCCGACCCCTTTCTTTTCCCTTTCGCATTAGAAGAAAACAAATAGTATTAGTTAACATTCAATCGCAAATCAGACTAAGAGGTTCTCATTGAGTACAACGGGCGTGAGGGGTGCTAATACCTTCCCCTTGAATAATCGATTCTCGAACCCGAATTTGGTTGCGACGACCATTTTGTTTTTTAAGGGGTTTATCAATATTTTCCCTTTCCTTCTTGGAATAAATAAAATTCGATGGCAACTTTGTTCGAACTAATTTTTCGCGATGCATTTTGCGAAGGATCGTATTTTTCGAGGCACGATAATGGGAAAGCATTTAATGCGTGTGTTCTCCACTATTTTTGCAACTGACCCAAGACTTTTCCACTTCTATCCAAGAGCGAACACCATTGCCAAAGGCTGACCACAACTTCAAAGACTTTCTCAACTAATTTACATCCGACAAGCCTTGGGGGCAATCGTTCTGGGTCGATCAAATGCCCAACCAAAGTAAAGTCTAATCCGAACGATCCAACGTTAAAAGCCGACACACGTGATATTCAAGGTACATTTTCTGGTCTTCAATTTTACTACACTCTTCTTGAATTCCGAATTGACTTGGGCATTTAAGTGCTAACCTTGCATGTCTATCCCACACCACTGTATCGGAGATTAACACCAATAGTTCAAGATTCCTCATCATCGATATACGCCATTTCTAATTCCAGAATAAGACAATAAGCATATATTGTGAGAGAAAAATTCACGATCTTGGATGAGGATGTGTTAGAATTTTGGGTCACAAATGTAACATTTAAGGTGTTAGTGGCATTATTTTAATTAGTCAAGACTTAAAGGGGTCTAATTAATATAATATTAAGTTTGTGGCTAAAAGCATAAATGTCACGAAAGGTTAGGTTATTGTGTAGATACCATAAATCAATATCTAATTTGACAAGGGGACAAATTAGAATACTGAAAACTAAGAAATAACCCTAGGATTATTTAAATGGGTTATGGTCCCCATTTATAGAGTACGAACAAAACAAGGTTTAGGAGGTTTTCTCTCTTCATCCATATCAGAGGAGATTAAAAAAACCCTAACGAACTCTACAAATCGAAAGATCACATACTTGGAACCTTCAATGATTTCACTGGCAAATTCAGGTACGCTTCCGCCTTCATTCTCATAATTGTATTCAGATATGGGTTTAAGGGATACAAGTTGATGCTATATCGACTTATTGGAATTATTTTATAGTTATGTTCTTGATTTCTATATAGGTAGAAATCGTAAGGTTTTGAACGAATCTAACAAGTGGTATCAGAGCCACCCATATCTGATTCAATTTGTTTTTGGGTTATTTAGGATTCTTTGATCTTTCAATTGTATAAATCAATATATGTTGTGTTTATGACTTTTTTTATTAGGGTTCTAAAATTGAGATCCATTTTGATCTTACAACTTTTTTTTGCTCTAAATCTTGAATTTGAAATTAAATGCCAGACTTAATTTATCATCAATTTTATTTGCTCTTATACGGAAACTTCTTACACTCTTTTGTTATTATTATAATAGTGCCATTTGTTGGTTTTGACTAGAATACTCTTTGCCACTTATAATCTCCAAATAATAGTCATTCTGTTGGACGACTAGGTACATCTCTAACTCTCTGTTTTCTTTTGTTTATATTCTAACCATTATTAAACATTATATTTTTGATCAAATAAATATTTCCTATGTAAATTGCACTTATAGAGTTGTTGTACCTAACAAACAACACTTATGAAGCTAAAGGTAATAAAACTGACGATATGGTTCCATCTTCAGTTCGTAATGAAACTGTTCATAGTTTTGTTGAATTTTTCTCCAAGTCTTTCTATGCGGTGTATAAGGATAAAAACAAGGATCAATTTTCTTTTTAATAACTGCATTATAAATTTTTTTAGTATAAAAGAATTATATGTTTTTTTTATATTATTTATTATAAATAATATATGTAATTTTATATTTTGAAATTAAACTTAGTATAATGTTGTAATAGTACAATAAAATGCATTGATGTTTTTGATTTGGATTTAATTTCAATTTTTCTTTGGTTCAATTTTGTTTGAATTTGGCTACAGAATGTATTTTTATACAGTCATTTAACATTTTTTAGGTAAGTAGTTGAAATGAAAAAGTCGCCAAAGTGAATTCTTTTATAACAATTGCTTTTGAAAAATGTTAAATATTTTTATGGTTTGTGTGTATGTTTGTCCATGCGAGTATCAATTGACCCAAAGGACAATTGGTGGTTGGCCGGTATTCATACGCGCCTGTGATGGTAAACATGTGATAATTATGAGGTCCTACATGTGAATAATAAATCAATCCAAAGAGGGGTTTATTATTCGACATGTTTTTATTATCAACGTTTGATCGTTACGACAAGAGTACCACTAGTCGACATACTGTCCAAAGACTTGATAATGGTGGTGCACTGAGTATATTGAGATGTGTTATGCCTTTATTTGAACAACATTGATGATTCGTTTTTTATTTATGTGAGTATATTTAAAATGTTTGCTTTTTGTTCTTTTTTCAGCTACAATTGTTTCAATATCTGCTAATATGAATAAGGTTTAGGTCCTGAATGAGATATATTTTAAGGAATGAAATGAGAACATGAAAATTGTTCTTGGCTACATGGATCTTGACCTTTCATTAAGGATGAGGAAACCTCCTTCTCCTATGGAATTTGGTACTTCTGAACAGAGGAAATATTATGATAAGTGGGACCGCTCTAATCGCATGAGTCATGATTTGTTTTGTTCTGAGGTCAATTTAGCTTTAGTACCTGGAAACACTTAGTGGTTAGACTCTGGTGTAACTACTAACATCAGTGTTTCAATGAGGGGTTGCTTGAACTACTGGAAGCCAAATGATGTTGAAAGATACATCTATGTTGGAGATGGCAAGTCGGTGGAGGTGGAAGTTATAAGGCATTTTAGATTATTAATGTGTACCAGATTTTATTTGGATTTGAAAGACACTTTTGTGGTTCCGTCATTTAGACGGAATTTGATTTCAGTTTCTTATTTGGACAAATCAAGTTATTTTTGTTCATTTGGAAACAATATGTTCAAGATGTCTTTTAATTCAAATATTGTTGGGACTGGTTCACTTATGGGTCATGATAATCTATAATTGCTTGACATAATAGTGTCATACCCAAAATTTTGACCACTAAGATTTCCCATCATTGGGCAAACTATCATCACAATATGGATGACCCATCATGCCTCATCAATCTCCCCAAAGATGGGTGAGCATTCACTACTATCAAAATTAGGGTTT
This sequence comes from Lathyrus tuberosus, assembly GCA_022829125.1. Classification (NCBI taxonomy): domain Eukaryota; kingdom Viridiplantae; phylum Streptophyta; class Magnoliopsida; order Fabales; family Fabaceae; genus Lathyrus; species Lathyrus tuberosus. Next base: position 8,507,912 of record JALAZF010000087.1, on the reverse strand, counting down.
CAAGCCCTCTCAGAGCCTTAGACAAAAGATCAATCAAGGAATAACATGATCTTCAACTTGTCTAAACCTCTCAAACATCCTCAATGGATCAAGAGGACTCCCACAGCAGGAATCAAGCACAATGTTGCAGCATTCCAGGTGGATTAAGCCTTAAGATCGACAGTGTCACCAAATTAGGGTTTTGGTCGACCAGGGCCTCCAGATGGAAATTTTACTCTGGGCATGAGCCAATGCTTCAAAGCATAACTTAAGATACTCCATGGAACATCATGGACCCAATCATCAAGTCAATTTAACCTCAGGGGATGCATTAATCAAAAATCAGGAATTAGGGTTTCTTGACCTAATTCACCCCTAAGTTGACTTTTGGGACAAATCATGAGCCAAGACCTCAAGACATGATTTTAGGGTCTCTAATAAACCACATTGATCCATTTCCAACAATGGATTAATCCAAGAAGCTTGATCAATAAGTTTCAATTTCATCAGAGCCACAGTTAGGGTTTCGCGAAAAAAGTCAATTGTGCCTTTGACTTTTGACCAAGACATGCTCCCAAACCTTGGGACATGATTCAATACACCCTATAACACCTATGAAATCAATCCATCAAGTTTTATTTAGGTCAAGGACTTGATTTCATAGAGGATCGCACAGTTTGGAATTCATCTGACAAAAAGTCAACTGTGCACAAAAGTCAACTTTGACTTTTTGAGATTTTTCACAATTATGGTTCTTTAACCCTAAAATGATGTTAATGTGTGATTGGGATCATCATTCATCAAGAAAAATCAAGAAAAGTGGGATAACTTGTAAAAGGGGTAACCATAAAAACTTAGAAAATTTTCTAAGTTATGGAACAAAGTGGCTAGGGTACCAACTTTAGAGGATCATAACTCCTAAACCACAAGGCCATTTTTCCCCATTCAAAGCTGGATTTGTAGCTCTCATGGCCCTCTACAAAAGCTTCAACTACACCTGATTCCAAATCATCGTGGATTTTGAGTTATGGAATTATCAAAATGGCTGAAAACATGAAATGTCATTTTTTCCAACACTTAGTGAAATTTTCACTAAGTCAGAATCTGCCTTGTCTTTTTTTCCAAATGTAGGGCCACTTTTCGCTTGGATCCAAAAAGTATCAAGACCAATTATGATCACATACATGTTGTATCATATGAGGGCTTTCCAAAATAACCAAGAACTCCATGAAACTCCACTTACACCATGAGATATGACCATGCCAATATGCCTTGCTGCAAACTGTCATGGCAAGGCAGATTTGGGGATTTTGCTCGATTTACTCAAATTTTACAAAGGGCAAGCAAATCTATCCATCTGAACACCTCAAGGGGGGACCAAGGAGGGACAAACACTGATCCATCAACCTCCCAAGTCTTTGGAACCAAAAGTAGCATGCCAAATCTAGAAATGCCTAAAAGAGGGACAAGACTCCAATTTTGGTTTGGAGCATTTAATGGATGCACCAAGGTGGCACAGACTGAGCCATTCCCAACTGAATTCAGTCAAGACTTATCTAAGACCAAGGGAACCAGCAGCCTGTGCCATAACCTCTAGTCAATGGCAAGAGGAGACTTGGATTCCTATTGCTCAACATTGGCCAAACCTCTGCCGCAATTTCCATTCACTATTGCAGCCAAAACAAACTTGCTCTACTATAAATAGAGCTCATTTGTGCTCAGTTTAAGTACACCAAAGTACTACAACATTTACTTTCCTCAAAATCTCTTTCTCTAGGCAAAAATGCATTCTTTAGCAAGGTAACTTTGAGTTTTTGAGTTAGAGAGAAATTTCATCACAGCTCATGATTTAAACACATCCAATATGTCATATCTAAGCTGTCCAAACTCTCACAAGTGACCTGTAACACCAAAATCTCAAAGTCTCATCCCAAAACCTCAAAATAAGGCCTTTTTGCATTTTTCAAGCCATGTCTTGATTCAGTCACTTTCCAAACCAGATAAAACCTCAAACACACTCCAAATATCATCCTTGAACTATCCCAAATGGTTCCACACATCTAGAACACCATTTGAGAGAGTTGCTATTTTGGCCACTTTTGCCCCTTTTGCAAGAAAGGGCCAGTTTCCATTCCTGAGGTTTCCAGCTGGTTCTAACCACTCTAAAAGCTTCTAAGGGATCATTTGAGATTGTCCAAAGCATCAAAACATTTATGGAACAAAGCACTTAGATGACAGCCCAAAAGCTCCAAAAAGAGGTAAGCATCACAACTTGAACTCTCTGAAATATGCCTTGCTTTGAGGTCCACTGGTCATGCATCCCTTATACATGTTATATGTGTTGTGTTTGCACCAATTTATCATGTAATTCATACCTGTACCAAGAGGTAGCACAGAAAATGCAAAACATGGCCTATTTCAAAACCACTATCGGGTTTTGAGGAGGATTCATTTTCTAGCAAAACCACCACCACCATTGGATTCCTTGGGAAATTCTAAGCCAGATACATATAAATTTTGTCTCCATCCATGGAGAAATGAGAAAGTTATGGCCTTCACGTTTCTGACCAAAATCTTGTCTTGCCTTGCCTTGCCTTGGTCAGGCCTAGAAAACAAGGCAAGCCTTGTATATTTGTGGTTTTGTTTCAATCAACGGATGTATCACCACCCCAGTGGTAAGGCACATGCCCTGTACACAAGAGGTCTGGGGTTCGAATCCCCCTCGCCCCATATCCTCTTTTTGCTATTTTTTCCACTTTTTATTATTTTTCTTATTACTTTTAATGATTTGAAAAATTAATAACTCCCTCAATTTTAATTATTTTTTATTGGTTCTTTTTGCAAAAAATCAAAAAAATGTTGAAATATTTTATTCCACAAAAAAAATAAAGTTTATATTATTTATTTAATATAATTAGTATTTTTGTGAATAAATTTATTTTTAATTGTTTTTAAACATTTTAAAAGTGAATATTTACCTTGAAAATCAAAACCAAATGAGTTTTAATTCATCTTGTGATTAAAAACTCATTTTTCAAACCTTAAACAAAAATCACAAGTGGTTTATTCAAACTTATTTGGTATTTTTTATCATTTTTATTGATTTTCTTTAAATATTTACTTTTAAAGAAAAACAAAATTAGGGTTTCTTTAATTTTCACCCTCACAAATCATTTTCAAAACACTTTGGACCTCTAATAGAGTGTAAAACTCAACCCTTTTTGAAACCAAAATAATTTGAGCCTTGGTCATTGTATAAGACCCACTGTGCTTTCAAAAACCTCGGCACGATCGCCGTTTTCAAGCAAACTTTCTGGGCCTCTCCTCGAGCTGTAAGCCCCATCACTTGTACAAAAATAATCTTTGGGCCTATTAGTAGAGTGTAAGACCCAACCCTTTGTAAATACAACTCTTTTTGGGCCTCAGATGTTGTATAAGTCCCGTTGTATTTTCAAAATCACGGCGCGATCGTCGTCTTTTAAAACAAAACCTTGAGCCTCTCCTTGAGCTATAAGACCCACTCCTTAAAATAAACCTTTGGGACTCTAATAGAGTGTAAGACCCACTCCCCTTTTAACCAAAACCTTTTTGGGCCTCAGATATCGTATAAGCCCCTCTGCGTTAAAAGAAGAATCTCGGCGCGATCACCAGTTTAAAACTTGGGCCTACCCTCGTGTTATAAGCCCCATCTCTTTTATTTAAAAAGAAATCTTTGGGCCTCTAATAGAGTGTAAGACCCAATCCCCTTTTAACCAAAACCTTTTTGGGCCTCTGATATTATATAAGCCCCTCTGCGTTAAAAGAAGAATCTCGGCGCGATCGCCAGTTTAAAACTTGGGCCTACCCTCGTGTTATAAGCCCCATCTCTTTTCTTTAAAAAGAACTCTTTGGGCCTCTAATGGAGTGTAAGACCTAACCCCCTTGTACATAAAAACTTTGTGGGCCTCACTTATTGTATAAGTCCCTCTGTACAGTTTACAAAACCACGATGCAATCATCGTTAAACCTTGGGTCTCTCCTTGAGCTGTAAGCCCCAACAACTTTTCAAAGCACTTTCCCCTTTGATTTTGAATATAATATTGTTATCAAAGTTTTCTTTGTTGAACAACTAACCAAATAGCATGGAAGCTCTAAAACCGAGTAAGTGTTTATCCGCTTTCATTTACCGCTTTCATATGTATATAACTGTACTGTGGGGCTGTTTCGCTGTAAGACTTATTTCACAAACTTTTATATACTTGTCCAATATCAACTATGTAATACTAGTATAGTTATTTAGAGTTTTCCCCGACAACTACGTCTAGCACTAGGTAAAGCCCTGTTGGTCACTCTTAAATACAAACAAAACTAGATCCCCATAGTATTTCCAGATACAGTCTTCCCTCCTCTTGGTGTTAAACAATATGGAGACGTGAAAGGCAGCATTCTCGGTGAACCCTTTCTCAGACTTTCACTCTTAGTAATTTTCAAAGAAACTCTACTCCCCAGAGTTGATCTATTCTCCGTGAATAGCATCTTTTGAGTTTCTTCCAAATTCTCGGACTTTCCTGGCTTGATCTATTCTCGGTGAATAGCATGTCTTGAACTTCTCGGGGTTTGGGGACCCACAAGCTTCCTAAAAGCATCCCCGCCTCCTCTTGGGCGTTGTACAAGGACCCTTCGGCTTCTTAGAAGTTCTCATGCCTTCTCTTGGGCTTAATACAAGGACCCTGACGACCTCTTAAAGGTATAAGACAGAACTTAGTCATCCTTTGCTAGAGCAGTCTTTCCAGCGTCAAAACTCCGGCCATTGTAGGGCTGATACTCATCCCTTAAATGCCCATGCCTCCTCTTGGGCATTGTACACAAGATAAAACTCTAGACTTGGACAGTCTAAGACCCTTGAGTCTCAAAGACATTCTCAAGTTCCCTTCAAACATAGGCAAAAACCTGGTCTCTCTTATGAGAGTTCCCCACACTTGGACTCGCTTCCGGATCTCCAGAATCCACAGCGATAAGACAACCTCCTCTTGGGCTTTGTACAAATGATTCTCCCTAGCGGTGCTAACCTTTTTAGACTCTCTTGTTGAGTCAGTCTCCTTTTAGCCTCCATCTCGAGATTTGTACGAGATACCAAAATCACTCTCTTGTTGAATATAAAAGACTCTCTCTCGTTGAGTCAGACACATTTTAACCTCCTTCTTGGGCTTTGTACAAGACATACCAAAATCACTCTCGTGTTGAGTATAAAAGACTCTCTTGTTGAGTCAGACACCCTTTAGCCTCCGTCTTGGCCTTTGTACAAGACATACACATTCACTCTCTTGTTGCGTATAAAAGAATCTCTTGTTGAGTCAATCTCCTTTTAGCCTCTGTCTTGGGTTTTGTACAAGACATACACAAACACTCTCTTGTTGAGTATAAAAGACTCTCTCGTTGAGTCAAACCCTTTTTAGCCTCAACCTCGGGCTTCGTACGAGACAGCAAAACACTCTCTTGTTGAGTATAAAAGACTCTCTTGTTGAATAAATCATCATTTTAGCCTCCGTCTTGGGCTTTGTACAAGACATATAAAAACACTCTCTTGTTGAGTATAAAAGACTCTCTTGTTGAGTCAACTTCCCTTTAGCCTCAAGCTCGGGCTTTGTACAAGACAGAAAGAACATTTTCCCCGAAAAAGTCAAACTTCTAGCCTCCGCTTAGGCTTTGTATAAGGAAAACCCCGGTTGAGCCAATCAAACCTTTTTGTATCAAATTTGAGCCTTGCTCACAGCATACAAACATCAACAGCTCCTCTTTAGAGATGACAAACTCTCTCTAACCTTTTAGCTTCACATCTTGGGCTTTGAACAAGATACAAACCACCTTTAGCTTCACGTCTTGGGCTTTGAACAAGACACCAAAACAACCTTTTTCCTCCCATAGAATAGGAGGAACTACGATCGCTCTGATTTCCCTATTTCGTTAAACGGGAATGCGTAGGCATAAGATTACAAAAGTATTAGCGAGCATACTAATCAAAAACCCAAATCCAGTACCCCCATATATCAACCCAAAAGCACCAAGTCCTAACATCCTACCAAAAAACCTCGCAAATGATCCAGACATTTTGATTTTAAAAAAATATAACCGAAGAAGGACCCACATCTTAATCGCATCTGTAACCTAACAGACCGCTGTTCAAACTCAGTATACAAGCAGGGTTAATTGGAGACATCTATTTCCATTCCTTAATCAGCTCAATAGGATAAAAAATGAATTGAACTGTAGTACCCAAGTGATCGTGACTCAAGACCACAAAAATCGCGCTACAAATAGCTACCTATGGCGAATCCTTGAATGTGGAATCACATAGTACTAAGCTTAAAATTGAGGATAACAATTCAGGAGCATTATGGCATAAACGCCTAAGTCACATCTCTAAAAATAGAGTTGAGCGACTAATGTCAGATGAAATTTGGATTCCATTGACTTCACAAACTTTGATGTTTATTTTGAATGCGTTAAAGGAAAATAGACTAAAACAAATAAATTTGGTGCATATAGAGCTACAAATGTCTTAGAATTGATACATACAAACATTTGTGGACCATTTCCGACACCTTCTTGGAATGGTTAACACTATTTTATATCATTCATAGACGATTATTCTAGATATGCATACATATTTATTATACATGAAAAGTCTCAGTCATTGGACGTGTTCAAATCATTTAAGGCTGAAGTTGATAATCAACTTGACAAAAGAATTAAGAAAGTCAAATCCGACCATGGTGGTGAATATTACAGTAGATATGACGGTTCAGGTGAACAACGTCAAGGGCCTTTTTCCAAATATCTAGAGGAATGTGGAATTGTCCCACAATACACCATCCCAGGATCTTATAGCATGAACAGTGTTGCTGAAAGACGAAATCAGAATCTTAAAGATATGGTAAGGAGTATGATTTGTCATTCTACCTTGCCAGAGTCACTCCGGGGAGAGACATTAAAGATTGCAGCTTATATTCTAAATAGAGTACCAACAAAAGCAGTTGCCAAAACACCTTATGAGCTTTGGACCAGGCGAAAGCCTAGTCTCAAACATTTTCATGTGTCGTGATGTCCAGCTGAGGCAAGGCCTTATAGGTCAAATGAAAAGAAATTGGACTCCCGAATAGTGAGCAGCTACTTTATTGGTTATTCGGAAAGATCTAGGGGCTACAAATTTTATGATCCCAAATTAAATTCAATATTTGAGATGGGAACAACCACATTCTTTGAGGATATTGAGTTTGGGGGGAAGAATAAGGTTAAAGACTTTGTCTTAGAGGAAGAATCGATAATAATTTCAGAACCGATTCATATGGTTGCTTTTGATCAAGCACGTACGAAAACTGCACAAGACATTGTTGCAATTCCTCCAACTCAAGATAATTTGGTAATTTATGAAGAACAAACTCAAAACCCTTAAGAACAAGTATTACAAGAACCAATACCTTTACATATATCCACTAGAGAAAGGATAAATGCTATTCTGGATGATTACATAGTCTTTCTCCAAGAACATGAGGAAAATAATGGTATGCTGGAAGATGATCCAATCAACTTCCGTCAAGCCATGCAGGATTACAACTCGCAAATGTGGATTGAAGCAATGAAGGAGGAGTATAAGTCCATGCAAGACAATAAAGTTTGAGAACGTGACCCATTACCAGAAGGTGTGAAACCCATTGGTTGCACATGGATTTTTAAGACCAAACGAGATTCTAACGGTAACGTGGAAAGGTATAAGGCTCGTCTTGTGGCTAAGGGCTATACTCAAAAGGAAGGGATTGACTTTAAAGAGACTTTCTCTCCAGTTTCATTGAAAGACTTTTTTAGGACAATCATGGATCTTGCTGCACATTATGATTTGGAACTCCATCAAATGGATGTTAAAACAGCTTTCCTCAATGGCAACGTTGATGAAACAATTTATATGATGCAACCAGAAAACTTTGTGTCAGGAGACTCAAAGAATATGGTTTGAAAATTTACAAAATGCCTTTATGGACTAAAACAGGCGTCTTGTCAGTGGTATCACAAGTTTCACGAAGTAACTCTCTCATTTGGTTTTGAGGTGAATGTTGTTGAAGATTGTGTGTATCACAAATTCAGTGGGAGCAAGTACATTTCTTGGTCTTGTATGTAGATGACATACTGCTTGCCACAAATGATATAGGAATTATGCACAAAACTAAGAAATTTCTATCAAGAAATTTTGAAATGAAAGGTCTTGGTGATGCCTCATTTGTATTAGGAATTCAGATACATCGAGACCGATCTCGTGGTATTCTAGGATTATCACAAAGGAGCTATATCGAAAAGGTACTTAAAAGGTTTGGCATGCAGGAATGTAAATCAGGAGATACTCCAATTTCTAAGGGAGACAAATTTAGTCTCAGTCAGTGCCTAAAAGGAAACTTAGAAATTCAAGAAATGCAAAAGATTCCTTATGCGTCAGTAGTAGGGAGCCTGATGTATGCCCAAGTGTGCACGCGTCCGGATATTGCGTTCATAATTGGGATGTTAGGAAGATATTTGAGCAATCTAGGAATGGATCACTGGAAAGTAGCCAAAAAGATTATGAGGTGTTTAAAGAGAACAAAAGACTATATGCTCACATATAGGAGGTCAGACCAGTTAGAGATCACATGATACTCTGACTCAAATTTTGCTGGATGCCAAGACAGTAAAAGATCCACTTCAAGCTATAGTTACATGTTGGCTGGTGGTGCAATTTCTTGGCGCAGTGCTAAGCAAACTCTTACGGGTTCATCCACCATGGCAGCAAAGTTTATAGCATGTTATGAGGCATCCAACCATGGGATTTGGCTGAGGAATCTTGTCACTGGGCTGCGAATTGTGAAAGGAATTGAAAGGCCAATTAAGTTATATTGTGACAACAAATCAGTCATCTTGTATTCCAATAATAATAGGAGCTCGACTAAGTCAAAACATATTGACATCAAGTTCCTAGTTGTTAAGGAAAGGGTACAAAGTGGACAGATTTCCATAGAACACTTGGGGACAAACTCCATGATAGCAGATCCTCTTAAAAAAATGTCTTCCACCCAAGGTCTTTCATGAACACATTGCTCGTATGAGTGTTTTATCGTTAGAAGAGTCTTTGGTTTAGTGGGAGTTAGTCGATTATGAATTTTATGTTCTGTGTTTGGTATTATGTATGTATACTATAATTTTGGATATTTTCAAATTAATAAAGTTTGATATTCAGTAATTTAATTTGCATTTTGTACAATAAAGTTATTGAATGATCTCACTACAGTAAAGTAGGATCAGTTGAAAATCAACATATAAAGACCAACTTCATGTGATTTTCATGCTACATATTTCATGATGGATCTATGTCATTTAGTTGTGTCACTATCAGTGATCATTGATGGGTTAGTTATGATTGACATAATGAAAATCACCTTGATTTTGTATATTGGCATGATTAATGGACGAGATACTTTGGATATGCTTAAAGAATATAATGGCAAATTTTAAGCTCATAAAGTCTAACACATGTGTAAAGTTACATATGTGACCAATGGGAGATTGTTAAAATTTTGGGTCACAAATGTAACATTTAAGGTGTTAGTGCCATTATTTTAATTTGTCAAGACTTAAAGGGGTCTAATTAATATAATATTAAGTTTGTGGCTAAAAGCATAAATGTCATGAAAGGTCGGGTTATTATGTAGATACCGCAAGTCAATATCTAATTTGACGAGGGGCAACATTTGAATATTGAAAACTAAGAAATAAGCCTAGGGTTATTTAAATGGGTTATGGTCCCCATTTGTAAAATACGAACAAAATAACGTTTATGAGGTTTTCTCTCTTCATCCCCATCAGAGGAGATTCAAGGAACCCTAAGGGTATGTTTGGATTGATGGAGTGGAATGGAATGGTATAAACTTAAGTTCCATTGTTTGGATTGATTAAAAAAGGATGGAATGGAGCGGAACCGGATGGAATGCATTCCATCCCATTCCATCATATTCCATCATTTTTTGTACCCTCCAATTTGGGTGGAATGACAAAATCTCTATGTTCCGTCGTGAAATATCCAAACAATGGAACAACATATTTATTTCATTCAGCTCCGCTCAGTTCCGCTCCATTCCGCTCCGTCCCCTTCTGCTCTGCTCATTTTATAATATCCAAACATAGCCTAAGGAACTCTACAAATTGGAAGATCACATACCCGGAACCTTCAACGATTTCACTGACAAATTCAGGTACGCTTCCGCCTTCATTCTCATAATTGTATTCGGATATGGGTTTAAGGGATACAAGTTGATGCTATATCTACTTATAGGAATTATTTTAGAGTTTTGTTCTTGATTTCTATATCGGTAGAAATCATAAGATTTTGAGCGGATCTAACAGGATGAATTTAATGCTGTTGATTTTTTTAAAGAATTTTAGAATTTTTTTGGTTTTTTTTTTTTTCCGGAGTTTTGAGTTTGTTGAAGAGGAAGACGAATTTGAATGTATGGTTGAAGATAATGATTTTTTTTATTTAATTTAATTTTATTTATTTAAATAAAATATTTTACATTATCAATAAATAAATAATAATTTTAAATGATTTAGATTTAAATTTGATAAATGTGACATTGACATATCATCACATTTAATATTATGGTATTAAAATTTGGTCTCAATTAAAATCCTATAAAAAAATTTAAAAAATAAAAAATTCAAATGTTAAATGCAGGGAAAAAATGTAGAATCAAATTTGCAATTAAACTTTAGTATAAAGAGTATTGAAACAATTCATACTACTTAACTATATTATATTTTGTGGATGAAGAGAAATAACATTATTTTCAATAATAAGATTAGAAATGTAGAAGATTTTTTTTTTTAGGTTAAAATTGTTTTTTGGAATTGACTTGAAATGGGTCTTAAGAGTAGATTGATCTTATATTCTTATAAGTGGTGACAAAATTTTGTGGATTATCTTAAATTATGCTGATTATATAATTTGATTGAGCACTTAATGTGCCCTTTTCAATTGATTTGCTTGTTGAAAAAAAAAACTATATTATTTTTCATATTATTATTTCTATTGTTTGGCTCTCTTATTCTACACCTATTAAATGAGTTTTGAATTTTGGTACTTCAATAATTCTTCACTTTACTCTAAATTTTCAACACTCTAAATTTTCAATACCGACATATCCACATGGTATAACGTTGACAAAAGTGGAACCAGGAGTAGAGATAACCACATAGTTTAAGAATCTAATTAATCTACTTGAAGAAATCAAATTAAAGACATAATTAAGAACTAATAAAACAGAAATTGGAGAGAGTGAGAGAATGTGTGAAGCTAATCCAACACCAGTTCCTTAACTTTGAGTTGTTAGTTAGAAAACATGTTGGAGTTTCCTTTTAAAGATGTCTCTATTGCATAACCTATGAATAATCGAAATGTAAAACATACTTGTAACATAAGTATTTTATAATGTTTCATTCGATTTTAAAACACACAAAAATCCATCAAATTTCAAGAATCAGCCCTACAACGATAATACTTAGAACATCCTCTATTATAAGGATTTGAAGGTGGAGGAATACACCCTTCAGATTTACTGTAAGCTTCACCACCTGCACCACCATTACAGACTGGTCTATCTCTCTTTAGAGCTCCTTCGGAAATGTATCTTCTCTGTTCAAAAAGCCTTCTGCTTATTTCTGACTCCATTAATTCTTCACTTTCTTCATTGCATTCACCTATGGAACCGTTGCATGTGTTTGAATGATGAGTACTTCTCAGTGATGACGCAGTGATGCTTAACTGCAGGAAGATGATGAGAAACATGAAGTAGAAGAAGGTGAGGAGTTTCATGGTAGGTCTTGGATGTGTCATGTGTATGTACCCTTCCACTCATATATATGATTTTTATATGACAATGGCAGGAGCTTTTTGAAAAGGTGGACTTGGAGGCTGTTAGTGATAAGGTGATGGAACGCACTTCACCTAACATTGTGGACATTTATGTTATTTTTCATGTTCTCAACATGATTTTGTTTATTTCTTTGTTGTGAAGACTAATGATTTAGTTTGTCAATAAGTGGTCGTATATGTAGTATAAGATAATTTATGTAAGGACCAATAAGAAGAAAAGGTTTGTTGATATAATCATTCATTGGTGTTTTTTCCACCAAGTTGCCTAACCTATATCTTTAGTTAGTTGACCTTAAAATGCACTTGATTGATGGGTTTTGTGGATTTCATTTTATCTTGATTTCCTCTCACAATCTCTAATTGATGCACTTGTCGAGCTAAGGATGATTTCAGGGTGTTAATTAGGAATGACTTATACGTTTTAATCCTTTATTTTTTTTAGTTTAGTTAGAAGAATATTACTGCACCTTGGAGAGTCTTGACTGTATTAACATTTCTAATTGATTTGAATTTAAAAACCACATGCGGCAAGGCAACAGACACCAAAGTTATTGATGTCAGCTACTTCATCGTAGACATCATGTCACCTTATAACATTATCTTTGGATGTTCTGCCATCAATGCCTTGGGAGCGGTTGTATCCACTTGGTACTTAATCTTAAAATGTATGCTCTTATATGGGTGACTGGGTACAATCCGACTGGGTACAATTCTAGATAAGAGCTCGTCTTTGTTGATACCCATCCTTCCGAAGTTTAAAATACTGACTTTGGAGGTTGGGACCCCAGATTGGGTGGAGAGGTGGAAAGGCTCATGTCCATGAAAGACTTGAAGGAAGTCTAGATAGGTCCTCACGTCCATTAAGTTACAAAGATAGACACTTCCATGTCCGCAGGGGAGGAACGTGAGCTAGTCGACCGACTCAGAAGAAACGTTGACCTATTCGCCTGAGATCCATCAGACATACCACGTATAGACATAAAAGTATACGTGGTAAGTCATCTCATTGTCATACATCCCTCTAACAAACGAATAAAGTAGAGGAAACTAAATGTGGGCAAGGAAAAGAGGGTCGCCATTGATGAATAGATCGAAAAACTATCAAACACCAGATTCATCAGTCAAACAAAATACCCCACTACCAGACATTGACCGCCTCATTGACGGGTCGTCAGGCAACCACACGTTAAGCTTTATGGATGTCTACTCGGGATATATTCAAATCCATATGGATCCCATGGATGCGCCTAAAATAACTTTCACGTCGAACCATGGTAATTACTACTATAATGTCATGCTCTTCATCTTGAAAAATGTTTGTGCCACCTACCAACAGCTCATAGGTGTACTCTTCTCCCATCAGATATGATGGAATCTGGAGGTATACGTCGACGACATGATCATTAAAACTAGGGAAGATCATAGACATGTTGACGATTTAGAGGGCATCCTGCAATCAATAAGGTGGTATGATATGCGCCTAAACCCCGCCAAGTGCTCCTTCGAGGTTTAGGCGGAGGAATTTCTGGATTTTTATGTTGACAATGAGATGTATTGAAGCCAATCTAGATAGGTGTCAAGTTGTCTTCGACATGAGGAGTCCCACGAGCATGAAGGAAGTGCAACAACTTACTGGACACATTACCGCCCTATCTCGCCTTTTCTCTTGGGCAGGTGACAAAACCTTCCTTTTCTTTGCTTCCCTGATGAAAAATGAGAAGTTTTAACGGATTACTAAGTGTGAGGAGACTTTCACCAAGGTAAAAAATTTCCTCACATCGCCCCCAATCCGCACTCTCTCGAAGGGGAACTCGCCTTTACTCCTCTACCTCTCAAATACACAGAAGGCAATGAGCTCGTTCCTCGTCTAGGAAATAGACAGGGCAGAGAGGTCTGTGTATTTTCTAAGCAAAGTGTTCAAAGGCGCCGATATACGCTATCAAAAAATTAAAAAACTGGCAGGCATTGTTTCGCAGCAAGAAAACTCGGGTTCTACTTTTAGGGGCACATGGTCCTGGTAAAATAACCTATCATGTCCGAAATTTTTTGAAATAGCCCGACCTGGCAGGAAGAATGGTATCTTTGGTGTTGGAGCACTTGGTGTATGACATCCAACACGTCCCGAGGGGAAACATTAAATATCAAGCCCTAGCCGACTTTGTAGTAGAACTCAGCTCGGCCATAGACGAGAATACCCTCTTCAGAGTGGGCGCTATCTGTAGATGGCACCTCCAACGTGAAAGGAAGCGGTGCATGAATAGTTCTAAAAGGACCCGTTGATATAGTTATCGAGCAGGTGCTAAAGTTTAAGTTCACCGCCAACAAAAATCAGGCAGAATACGAGGTCCTCATTGTCTATATGGTCCTCGTCTTAGAAATGGGAGCCACCAAACTGAAGGCTAAAAGCAACTCTCAGTTGATCGCCAATCAGATCTCGGGGAAATGTCAAACATAGGAGCTATAATTGATAAAATATCTACAGAAGGTATGAAATTTATCCTCACATTTCCTCTCATTTAAAGTAGAGCATGTCCCTCGTGAGCATAATTTCATGTCAGATTTCTTGTCCAAGCTAGCCACCTCGAAGACTGCAAGGTTTAACAGGACACTCATCCAGAAGACTCTTGTATCCCTTAGTATCAAGGCGGATGCGATATACTCTTTGGAAATCTTCCCCGAGTCTAGTTTGATGTCGCCCATACTGGGTTATTTGTAACACCTCAAATCCGATTAATTTATTTAATTGAATTATTTAGAATTTTATTTAATTTGGTGTTTGGTGTGTCTTTAAAATAAATTTGGTGATGATATGTGTTGTTGGGGTGTAGTGGTAATGGTAGGGTGTGGTGAGAATATAGGAGCTTGGTAGAATGATTCAAAAAATAATTAGAATAATTTGTATTTTTTTAATTAATATTAGAAATAAATTGAGAAATTGGTAAATAGGAGGAATCAAGTCAATTGTGTGATTTGAAGAAAGTATGAGGTAAGAGGAGAGATTCTCAAAATTAGTTAGGCAATAATAATAATTAGGAAAAAAATAATTAGAATACTATATATTCTAAAAGTTGGAGAAAATTAGGTTTTAGGGAACCTTTTGTTAGTAAGTGAAAACAAGTATGTTAGAGAAACAAGAGCATTTGGAACGAGAGCTAGGTTTTGAAGGGAGAATCCATAGGAGCTGCTTGATTTGCTATTGTTGCTGGAAATCTAAGGTAGGAGAAAAAGAGCTTTAAATATGGGTGTATTGTATGATGGGGTAGAGAAGAAAAGTTCTTGCTCTCATTAGGGTTCCATGATTTTGTCTTGATGAATTGTTGTTGTGTTAGAAATCTGGAATTTGATGATTGATTGTGTTTACTCATTTAATTTTGTGACTAAAATTAGGTTTATATTATCATGATTATGCATGTATAAAATTTTGCCATTGATGAATATTTGAGAGTTTGAATTGTGTGTGTGATTGTGGATGAAATCTTTGATGAATTGCTATGAATCATGATGAATATAGGTGTTGTAAGATGTTGATGGTTATGATAACATGTTCCTGCTGTTAAATTTGTATTATGGGTGATTTGATTTTGGGAAAATTGGTTGAAGTCATGTATGGATGTTTGTGGATGGAGGGGATTATGAAGATATGGAGAAAAATGAGTTTTTAGGAAAAATTCATGATATCAATCGATTGACATTAGATGAAAATCGATTGCAGGCCTTTATTTTTTGGAAATTTTTCCTATGACAATCGATTGACATTAGATGGAAATTAATTGCAGCTGTGTATTTTTGAAAAAAATTATATGACAATCGATTGCACCTTAGAAGAAATTGATTAATTGTCTAGAAAATGTGAATTTTAAGAAGTCAGTAGCGAAATCCTCTTGATGACAATCGATTTTCACCCCATGACAATCGATTATCTTAGGTCAAATTGTGAAAAATTCTAGTTTTTCCTTTATTGCATTGTCCAACAATTTTGGCCGTAACTTTTGTTTCGGGGTTTATGGTGTTACACAGTGGTAGCAGAGCAGGTCGGTCCATCTGGCCAGGTTGTATAATGTTGTGTATTCCCTAGTATGTGACATGTGTGTGTACATTTTCGATGCATTGTTTCTTATCATGTTTGTTTGCTGGTGTGCAGAATGTCTGGAAAAAATAATCTTCCTATTGTTGAAGATTTAGGGCCAGTGGCTCAAGCAATGCAGGGTCAGTAGAATCAGGCTGGTGATGAGTTATGTGGTTTGGGGAAGTTTTAGAGGAATAATCCACTGGAGTTCATGAGCAGGTATGATCTAAAGGGTGCTCAGGTGTGGCTCAGAGAGATCTAGAAAATTTTCTAAGTGATGGCCTGTACTAAGAAACATAAAGTATTTTTTGGTACTCACATATTGTCTGAGGAAGCTGAAGACTAGTGAGACAATGCACGCCAGAGACTAGAGGCTATTGGTGTTGAGATTACTTGGGTTGTGTTTAGAGCTCAATTCCTTGAGAAGTACTTTTCTGAGGATGTGCATATCAAGAAGGATATTGAATTCCTTGATCTTAAGCAAGGAAAATGACAGTTATGGATCATGGTGCCAAGTTTGAAGAACTGGTGAAGTTATGTCATCACTACAATGGTGCAATTGTGGAGGGGTCGAAGTGCATTAAGCTTGAAAACAAATTACGTCCTAAAATTAAACAGGTCATCGGTTATCAGGAGATTCACAGGTTTCCTACGCTGGTGAATAAGTGTGGGATTTATGATGAGCATTGCAGGGCTCATTTCGCTCACTATAAGAGCATTAGTGAGAGGAAGGGAAATAGTCACTATCGAGGGAAACCGTATAGTGCTCCAGCTGACAAAGGGAAGCAGAAAGCTTCAGAAGAGAAAAAGCCAAGTCGGGGAGAGACTCTCGCTTCTGTCAAGTACTTCAAGTGTGGCGAGCTAGGTCACCGTGCTAATAAGTGTAAGAATAATGTTCTGAGGTGCTTCAAATGTGGAAAGACAAGTGACCTTATTGCAGATTGCAAAAGTGTTGGGCCAACTATTTATAACTGCAGCGAACAGGGTCACATAAGTACTAATTTTCAGAAGCCAAATAAGGCACAATCTAGAGGGAAAATATTTGCTCTGACAGGATGAGAAACAACTAGGGCTGACCGATTGATTCGAGGTACATGTTTTATAAATAGTATTCCGCTGATTGCTATTATTGACACGGGTGCAACACATTCATTTATTTCGCTTGACTGTGCTGAGAGGTTGGGTTTGAAATTGTCTTATATGGTTAGGAGTATGATTGTTGATACCCCAATGTTAGGTCTTTGATTGGCTATATTTTGGCTAAAACAAGTTTACAACAAGATGTTGGGTAAGATGTCCTGACATGGTCGATCAGACATCAGTATAAATGTGGTTATAATACTTGGCAGGATGTCGAGTAAGATGTTGAAGCATCATTAAATGTCATGACAGTATTACTGTCATGACAGATGTCATGACATCTTAGTCTGGTACAACAGGTGTTGCTGTTTTGCTGTCATGTAATGGTTAATCAAGATGTCGAAGGAGATATCACGTCATCTTTGTCTGATACAGCAGGTGCTGCTATTGTATATCTCTTGACGGATTTGATTTGATTTGATGAGATCTTTTTGGATATACCTCGTTATTATACGCAGGCCAAGGAGATTTATTAGGAACAAAATGCAGATTTAATTGGATTTCATAAAAAGGATCTTGGAGACTTTTTAGGAAATCATTTGGATATTTGTTCCTATTTTTGTGGAGAAGATCTTGCAGCTGAATTAAAATGTGAAGATTGGATCTGATTGAAGAGTCCAAGCCCATACTGCAAGAGTCTATAAATAAGGACTTGCTAGACCTAAAATAGGAAGCACATACAACAATAATTCCTTGGTGCAACATAAGGGTATAGGGTTTTGAGAGTCTCTTGTGTAGTTTGTAAGTCACCCATGTATCTTCTGATACTATGTGGTCGACATAGGTTGTTGTAAATTGTTCTCACTCGAAGCTTTGAAGCAAGAGTTAAGTATTGTTCTTGGTTGAAGCTTTTAAGCAAAACCGAGTATTGTTGTTAGTCAAGAGTCTTGACTGAACTTTGTATTGGAAGGGGTGTCTTTCAATATAGTAGATACAGTTATGGTGTATTAATTGTTAGATAATCACAGGTTGTGATTTAGGAAGTGAGGGGGGTTCTCTTATCATTTAGATGTGACTTCTAATGATAAAGTCTTCATTGGGTAGTGATAGGTTAGTGTGGGTGCTTTCTGTAAACCTGAGGTTGTTTGCATAAAACTATACTACTGATAGTGATTACTTCTTCTTAGATTGGTATCCCCCAGATGTAGGTGAGTTGCACTGAACTGGGTTAACAATTTCTGTGTTGTTTATCATTCTGCTATTTTCAGTTCAGTCTTGATTAACATGTTGGATCAGATGTCGTGACATCTGTGATTGTGCAGTCCTGATATTCAAGGTATCAGTCTGCTGTTGCGCCTCTGAGTTTAAATGATTATGTAGCACAATGTCTTGACATATGTTAGGACATCTGCTGTCTGCATAGGCCAGAATTTCACCCAACTTTAGGGTCCGGTAACAACTTCGTAAGTTTGTTTGAATTGTCCACTTACTATTTTCGGTAAGAACTTTGGTATGGATTTAATATGTGTACCTTTTAGAAATCTCAAAGTTATCCTTGGAATGAACTGGTTGAAGTTCAACCGTGTTCATATTAACTATTACGATAAGACAGTGTCATTTCCAAAGTTTGATGTGATTGATGAGTTATTTGTGTCTGGTAAGCAAGTGGATGAATTCATGAAGGACGAGGTCAAAGTATTCATGATATTAGCTTCTATGAAAGCTGAGAGAAAATATGCGATTGGTGAGCTACCTGTGGTATGCGATTTTCCATAAGTGTTTCCAGATGATATTAGTGATCTGCAGTCGGAGCGTGAGGTTGAGTTTTCTATAGATTTAGTAACTGGTATTATTCTAGTGTCAATGGCTCCTTTTAGAATTTCTACTTCAGATTTGAGTGAGTTGAAGAAGTAATTTGAAGAGTTACTTGAGATGAAGTTTGTTCGGCCGAGTGTTTCTCGGTGGGGTGCACTGGTGTTGCTAGTCAAGAAGAAGGATGGTAGCATGAGGTTGGGTGTTGACTACCGATAACTGAATAAAGTGACTATTAAGAATAAGTATACACTTCTGAAGATTGATGATCTAATGGATCAGTTGGTTGGTGTGTGCGTGTTTATTAAGATTAATTTGCATTCGGGTTATCATTAGATTCGTGTGAAACCAAAAGATATCATGAAGACTGCTTTCAAAATGAGGTATGGTCACTATGAGTACTCGGTAATTCTGTTTGGATTGTCTAATGCGCCAGGATTGTTCATGGAGTACATGAATAGAATATTCCATCCGTACTTATACCAGTTTATGGTTGTGTTCATCGACGACGTCTTGGTATATTCGAAGTATGACGAAGAGCATATAGAGCATCTGAGAGTGGTGTTGTAGACCATGAATGAGAAGAAGTTATATGCAAAGTTGTCCGAGTGTGATTTATGGTTGGGAGAAGCGAGTTTCCTTGGTCATGTGATTTTGAGTGGTGGTATTGTTGTTTATCCATCGAAGATAGACGTTGTGTTGCAATGGGAGACTCTGAAGTCTGTTACAGATATTAGAAGCTTTATTGGTTTGGTTGGTTACTATAGGAAGTTTATTGAAGGCTTTTCAAAGTTAGCATTTCCTTTGACTTAGTTGACTCGAAAGGTTCAAGTCTATGTTTGGGATGTCCATTATGAAGAGAGTTTTCAAGAACTCAAGAGGAAGTTGACGTCTGCTCCAATTTTGATTTTTCTGAATCCAAGTGAGTCCTTTGTGGTGTATTGTGATGCTTCGAAAATGGGTCTAAGTGGTGTGTTGATGCATAATGATCAGGTTGTGGCTTACGCTTCTAGACAGTTGAGGGTTATGAAAGGAATTATCCTACACATGATCTAGAGTTGAAAACTCTGGTATTTGTGTTGAAGATTTGGAGACATTATTTATTTGGCTCTAGATTTGAAGTGTTTAATGATCACAAGAGTTTGAAGTATCTATTCGACAAGAAAGAGTTGAATATGAGGCAGAGGAGAAAGCTCGAATTTCTAAAGGATTGTGATTTTGGCTTGAGTTACCATCCTGGTAAAGCTAATTTCGTAGTTGATGCATTGAGTAGGAAGTCGTTGCATATGTCGATGTTGATGGTTTGAGAGTTTCAATTGATTAAGCAATTCAGAGACATGAGTTTGGTATATGAAAAGACTCCTAAATAGTGTGAAGTTGGGTATGTTAAAGCTTATCAGTGGGATCCTTGAAGAGATCAGAGAAGGTCAGAAGATCAATGTGGGATTGGTTGATCGACTTGTGTTAATCAATCAAGGTAAGGGTGGTGAATTCAGAATTGACGAGAATGGTGTAATAAGGTTCAGAGATGGGGTTTGTGTACATGATGTACCTGACGTTAAGAAGAGTATTCTTGAGGAAGGTCATAGGAGTGGCTTAAGTATTCATCTCGGTGCCAGTAAGATGTATCAAGACTTGAATAAATTGTTTTGGTGGCCAGGAATGAAGAAGGAAGTAGTTGATTTTGTTTATGCTTGTGTGACTTGTCAAAAGTCAAAGATTAAAGATCATAAGTTGTCGGGACAGATGCAACCGTAGAATATTCCTTAGTGGAAGTGGGATAACATTTCCATGGATTTCGTGACAAATTTTTCGAAGACGATGATGTGACGTGATTCCATTTGGGTGGTTGTTGATAGGCAAACTAAATTGGCTCATTTCATTTCGATTAAGATCATTTATCTGTTGTAGAAGTTAGATGAGTTATATATTGAGAATATTGTTAGCTTGCGTGGTATTCCCTCAAGCTTTGTGTTGGATAGAGATCTGAGATTTATGTCGAGGTTTCGGCAGAGTTTGCAAAAAGTGTTGGGTACTAAGTTGAAGTTGATTTTTGCTTATCATCCGCAAACAGATGGTAAGACAGAGAGAACCATCTAATCCTTGGACGATCTATTGAAGGCTTGTGTGCTAGAACAATAAGGTTATTGGGATGGGCGTTGATTGGGTTCACTTACAACAACAATTTCCATTCGAGTATTAGAATGGTCCCGTTTGAGGCGTTGTATGGTAGGAGGTGTAGGACACCTCTGTGTTGGAATGAATTAAGTCAGAGCGCAGTGATTGGACCTGAGATTGTGAAGCAAACTTCTGAGAAGATCAGGATGATCCAAGAGAAGATGAAAGCTTTACAGAGTCGCCAGAAGAGTTACCATGATAAGAGGAGGAAAGTACTTGAGTTCCAAGAGGGGTGTCATGTGTTTTTGAGAGTTACTCCAGTAACTGGTGTTAGTCGAGCTTTGAAGTCTCGAAAGCTCACACAATGTTTTGTTGATCTATGCCAGATTTTGTAGAGGATAAGAGAGGTGGCCTATCTGATTGTCTTGCCACCTCTACTTGCTAATCTTCATGATATGTTTCATGTGTCTCAGTTGATGAGATACATTTTGGATCTGTCTCATATGATCCAAGTGGATGATGTACAATTGATAAAGAACTTAACTGTGGAGGCATCGCCCATATGGATAGAGGATTAAGAAGTAAAGCAGTTGTGTGGTAAGAATATTACCTTGGTGAAGGTAGTGTGGGGAGGACCAGCTGGTGGAAGCATAACTTGGGAGCTGGAGAGCTATATGAAAGAGTCGTATTCGACTCTGTTTCCTTCAGATAATTTTCAAGGGTGGAATTTTTCTAAGTGGGGAAGAGTTGTAACACCCAAAAATCTTATTTATTTATTTAATTGAATTATTTAGAATTTTATTTAATTTGGTGTTTGGTGCGCCTTTAAAATATATTTGGTGATTATATGTGTTGTTGGGGTGTAGTGGTAATGGTAGGGTGTGGTGAGAATATAGGAGCTTGGTAGAATAAATTAGAAAATAATTAGAATAATTAGTATTTTTAATTAATATTAAAAATAAATTGAGAAATTGGTAAATAGGAGGAATTGGGTCAATTGTGTGATTTGAGAGAAATATGAGGTAAGAGGTGAGAAGCTAAAAAGTTGTAGGGCAATAATAATAATTAGGCAAAAATAATTAGAATACTATATATTCTAAAAGTTGGAGAAAATTAGGTTTTAGGAAACCTTTTTTTCAGTACGTGAAAACAATGAGGCTAGAAAAACAAGAGCATTTGGAAGGAAAGCTAGATTTTGAAGGGAGAATCCATAGGAGCTGCTTGATTTGCTATTGTTGCTGGAAATCTAAGGTAAGGGGGAGAAAGGGCTTTCAATATGAGTGTATTGTATGATGGGGTAGAGAAAATAGGTCCTTGCTCTCATTAGGGTTCCATGATTTTATCTTGATGAATTTTTGTTGTGTTAGAAATCTGGAATTTGATGGTTAATTTTGTTTATACATGTAATTTTGTGACTGAAATTTGGTTTATGTTATCATGATTATTCATGTATAAAATTTTTCCATTGATGAATGTTTGAGAGTTTGAATTGTGTACATGATTGTTAATGAAATCATTGATGAATTGCTATAAATCATGATGAATATAGGTGTTGTAATATGTTGATGGTTGTGATAACATGTTTCTGCTATTAAATTTGTATTCTGGATGATTTGATTTTGGGAAAATTGGTTGGAGTCATGTATGGAGGTTTGTGGATGAAGGGGATTATGAACATATGGAGAAAAATGAGTTTTCAGGAAAATTCATGATGTTAATGGATTGACATTAGATAACAATAGATTGCAAACCTTTATTTTTGAAACTTTTTCCTATGACAATCGATTGCAACTGTGTATTTTTGAAAAAAATTATATGACAATCGATTGCACCTTAGAAGAAATCGATTAATTGCCTGGAAGATCCGAACTTTAAGAAATCAGTAGCGAAATCCTCTTGATGATAATCGATTTTCACCCTATGACAAACGATTATCTTAGGCCAAATTGTGAAAATTTCTGATTTTGCCTTTGTTGCATTGTCCGACGATTTTGGCCGTAACTTTCGTTCTATAGGTCGAAATGATGCATCGTTCAAAGCATTGGAAAGCTAACGTATAGAGCTACCTCTTGGTAGTGCTTGGTGAAATAATTAAGTTATAGTAGTGTGTCCACTTTATGAATGTATGTGATGGCATGTATGATTAATTAGTGAATCGTTGTGTTTGCTTAATGATGTGTTGATGTTATAAAATGGTTGAATGCTTGTGAGTATGCATTTGATGAGTTGTTGTTATTTGGCGTTGTTTCTTGATTGTCGTAACATTTATTAATTGTTGCGTATAGTGAATGATGTTGGGCATAATAGTGATTATTTTGGTGATTCCTTTGGTGATAATGCATATTGTTGAGAGTCACGCATCATGGTGTACGAGCTTCAGTCGAGTTTTGGTCTATTCTAGTCGTATGGTGAGAATTCAGGAGCGAGATTGATATGTGTTGTCCATAAACGGTACCACATGATAAGTGCCACGTCGTGTCGTGATTCCCATTTCATATGTATATGTGTATGTTGTTATAAATGGATGTCAGACTATGTTGTTGTTGATTGTGTACTGGATGTGTGTTTCTATTGTATGTTCTCTTCCTTAGCATTCTTTGTCTATATTGAATGTTATTTCTCACCCATTTTACTTAATGTTGTCCACCATGGATATGTTGCATATACTCAGGAGTGATCCTTGTTGCTATGTGTATAAGGTGGCTTGTTGGAGCTACTCCTCACTTTATTTATTCGCTTTATACTACATTATTAGTTTTAGTGCTCTGGTCGTGTAACATCGGGGACGAGATTTATTATGTTTTTGAAGTTGATGTTGCTTTTTTGTTTTGAAGTTTATAACTTCATTTATGAAGTAATTATGAAATGTTTTTATGTTGCGTAGTTTCAAATGATGTGATGTGTTTTTGAAGGATTATTATTGTTGACACCCTAAATCGTCGAGTAATGCTTTATTTATAAGTTTCAAGATTTAGGATGTTACACTATCTACAGTCGGTCGAGCTCCCACGGGATGAGGGAGATGCGAGAAACATTAGAAAGCATGTTGCGAAGTACACCCTACTCCCGAGAAAACTTAATAGAATGGGAAAGATTACTTTATGTTGTGATGCTTGGGCGAGGATGATGCCGATCTAGAGCTTGCTGAAGTTCACAAGGGAGTCTGCAGCAGTCACATCAGCAGAAAAACCCTTGCTCAAAAGTTATTAAGGGTGTGATATTACTAGCTGTTAGTTGGAATTTCAACGCTCAGAAGTATTTGAATTAAGCCAGTAGAGCTAAAGAAGATATTCTGGAAAGAATATATTGATTTAAATGAAAAGCTTGTGAAGACATAGTCGAAGAAGACCTTTTACATAGAGGGAGATTTTGGTCAGGGACTTAGAAATATTCTTGCGTTCTGACTTAAGTTCGACGAAGATGTTCGTTTGGAGTTGCGTTCGACGAGCGTAATTCAAAATAAGGCTAATAACCGTTTTTAGCCTTATCCGTTTCTTGAGGAGACACGTGCAAAGCTGTAAGTAGCAAAGTCCATGCAATCGAGAACGTGTCATCATATGGAGAAGAGATCGTTTGTTACCGTTATTTTCAATTTATTATAAATAGGGATTTTAGTGATTAGGATTCGTGTGTTCCATTTTGTACAAAAACACAAATATTACTCAAAGTATCTGTGTTGTTGAGAAACGACTCCCTGGGTGCAATGTACGTGTGATCACCATTTTTTACACTTTTTATATCAAATCATTTATGATTTTGTTATTTACATTCGTTGTAAATTTACTTTGAAGTTATTTACATTACTATTTACACTTCTGCGTTTCTTTACAAACTTTAACATTACTTTCAACGAAAGGAACATTGTTGAAATGTTCATAAGTGATAAAACTTGAAGAAAACAAAAGCACACGTCCTAGGATCAATCTAGTCGATCCTGCGAGTAACCATAAATATAGAATTTGGAAGACTAGCGCTTGTTTACCAATTTTGACGGTAAACAAATTGGCACGCCCAGTGGGACCAATGCTTTTGCTTAATTTATGAAAATATTTAAAAGTTCTTCATTTGTGGTTTCTCTAACTTCGTTGCCTGAGATTAAGAAGTGGTCAAATAGCCACTAATAACGAAGCAATACCAAGAAGGAGATATGTAAGTAGGATGGTGAATCCGCCATATAATAATAGAGAACAACCCCCTCTTTCGACAGGGGAGACTACAACCGCATCATCTGTGTCTTAAGCAATTCCATCCACGACGAGTACACGGCCGTACCGTCGAGCACTCACAATGGACCAATTTTATCTCCTGTGAGGACGTAGGGTCAACCGGTGACCCCTTCTCCAGTGGGAATTGGTACATTCTGGCCTTATGTGCCTAGATTTATAATGCCTTTGAATGGTCGCGAACAGCCATACGTCATGCCAACTTCGATGATGGAAAATTTGCACAATGCAACATCAACATTCGCTGACCCATTGGTGAACATGTTTTTTCCTTTGCAAGGGTCTGGATCAGCTGTTAACAATATGGGTCGAATCAACCAACCCCCAAGGGTGGGATTTTCTGCCCAACAAATGTCTAATTTTACTATAAGCTCTGCGGCAGTCTTAAAGCAGCAAATGGACGAAAGTAACCATGACATGGTCCATATGCTTTCCCAACAGATGGGTACAATATTCAACCCCTTGATTCAAAACACCACCCAAACAAACCAACAGATGACAACACAGATGACGCGAATTGCATACTTCTTTGGGCTTCCGCAAGCACTTTGACAACTTTGAAGGGAATAGGTGGTAGAAAACTAATGAGCAATCCTTGAGGAGGATCCTACCATTAACCAAGCCCAGAAAATGCACCCCGTGCAAATGTGGAAAATCAGGGAGTTAGAGTCGAACCCCCCAGGGTCGAACATCCAGTTCCAAGGGAGAGGGAACCAAGGGTGGTAATGGTTAACATAAATC
This sequence comes from Lathyrus tuberosus, assembly GCA_022829125.1. NCBI lineage: Eukaryota > Viridiplantae > Streptophyta > Magnoliopsida > Fabales > Fabaceae > Lathyrus > Lathyrus tuberosus. The sequence continues at coordinate 8,481,964 of JALAZF010000087.1, read as the reverse complement.
AAGACGCAGACGAAGTCATACATTGAGTTCGACACAATGATATGGCAGGAGATAACAACTTGGCTGGAATGGTCGAAAGGATTATGGCACAAAATGGGGTAATCATTGGCCTCCATAGGCTAAACTATATCTCCCCATTGTCAGAGTACATTTTGCAGACCGAATTGCCTAGGGGATAGAAGGTCCCAAAATTCACGAATTTTTTTGTAGACACTAGTGAATATACCGTAAAACATGTGGCAAGGTATTTAACTCAGGAAGAGGACATTGCGAATAATGAAAATTTGAGAATAAAATACTTCCCTAGTTCTCTCACTAAGAAGGCCTTTACATGGTTCACTACGCTCCCAGCGAATTCGATCTATGATTGGAGTCGTCTAGAAAGATTGTTCCATGAACAATTTTGCATGGGGCGGTCGAAAATTAGTTTGAAGGAATTGGCTAGTATTAAGTACAAATTTACTGAGCCAATAGATGATTATCTCAATAGATTCTGTTTGCTAAAGGCAAGATGTTTCACACAAGTGTCTGAGCACGAGTTAGTCGAAATGGCCGCTGGTAGTTTAGATTATTCCATCAGAAAGAATCTAGATACTCAATACTTGAGGGATATGGTCCAATTGGCTAACAGAGTTCGACAGGTAGAGCGCCTGAAGGCTGAAAAAGCCAGAGCAATTAAGAATAATAGGAGAAAAAGAGTAGCATATGTCGAATTAGATGAAGATGATCTAGAAACATATAGTGACCCTTTAAGTTTTGACAAAAGCAAAATCGACCTGGCCGAATTAAAACAAGGGCCACCCTATTCATGCAGGGTTCTTGCGCCATTGAATGGAAAAATCTTGTCAAACTGGAAAAGAACGACAAATTCCCTAAGAAAACACATACTTTAGACGTTACCAAATGTAACAAAAATTTTGACTTACTAGTCCAAGATGGCCAAATGATAGTGCCTTCCGGCGCTAAAATACCTCCATTAGAACAACGAAAGAAAAGAGGTTTTGCAAATATCATAATATTTTAGGCTAGAAAACCTCACAGTGTTTTCTTTTCATGGATTTGGTGTAGAATGCGATTAAGGATGGGAGACTGAAGTTTGGGGACAAAGCTAAGTCCCAGATGTAGATAGATTCAAACCCTCTACAAGTGGCAGATGGCCATTACACTAAGCCTGCCATTGTCAACATGGTCGAAGTGTCTGAAGGTCGTGACAAGAATACCACTATGATCGAAACCACTGAGGATTTTAATCAGAAAACCAACATAACTGAGGCTACTGAGGGCCTTATAATCAAATTGTAAAAGTTGAAGATCACTGATGGCACCAGTTTAGAAGTTAACATGGTCGAGGTAAGCAAAGAGACTAAGGTAGAGGTTGACGAGGAAAGCACCGAACAAAACAAAGAGCAAGTGAAGGTGGCTTAACCAAAGAATGACAAAAACTTAGTGGAGTTCCTCCACTGCTGCCAACGATAGAAGTCTGAAGTGATGTTGTGCCCTAGGTGCAGCTTTGTCTTCGATAAAAGGGGGGTCCCTCAAAGGAAGGAGCAAGGAGGTCCAAGCCTCCAGACTAACAGGCTATCTACTTTTAAACTAACGGCTGACACTCCCAGAGGAAGATGGGTGAAGCCTGCTAAGAAGAAAGAGCGAGGCCAAGAGAGATGACAGAGTTTTGAAGTGGGTCGAGGCTCCTCAATAGCCTATCGAAGGGAATTCCAAGTGTCAAGATAGCAACTTATGGATCTGAGAATTACAAGGGCAAGAATCCCATGTCAAGGTCTCAGTGGCAAAGGCAATAGAGGAGGAGGAAAGCATAAAGAGAAGCCAGCGAGAAAGAGATGGCAGAGTCTAGCAACAACCAGCCTCCAAAGAAGGATACAAGCGAAGAGAAAAAGCCAGTAGGGAGAAAGCTTTTTCCTACTCGAGAGGAAGAGTCTGAAGACAAATTGGAACAACCAACGGCGAATGACGATATAGTAACAGATAACTTCGACAAAGGGTCGGAGCCCTCTTTAGACATCATATGTAACATGGTCTTCGTGCTGCTAGTAGAGTATGACCAAGTCACAGAGGTCGAAGAGTCAGAGGAAACTACTGAGGTAGAAATGGCCAAACATAGGTCAGTATGTTACTATATAATGAACAATAATTGTGTCGAAAAATAGAATGCTTTCTTTGAAATACCTGATGAAGCAGTGAAGAATCATCTGAAACCCTTTTTCATCAGGGGAAATATGGAGAATGTAGGAATTAACAAAATTTTGGTAGATGGTGGTGCGGTGGTAAACCTGATGCCACACTTTATGTTAAAGAAAATTGGAAAATTCGACACAGATCTCAAACCTCATAACATTGTGTTTTTGAATTACGAAGGAAAAATTGGCCACACCTTGGGAGTAATCCAAGTAGACTTAACAGTTGGTACTATCACTAGGCCAACCATGTTTATGGTTATTGCGTCAAAGGCTAATTACAACTTGCTTTTGGGTCATGAATGGATACACGACATCAGGGAAGTATCCTCTTTGCTCCACTAAAGAATCTCTATATGGAGGAATGATGGTATAGTAGAAAACATCGAAGCTGACCAAAGCTACTTTATGGTTGAGGTTAATCATGTGGACAAGCGTCATTTCGACAAAAATATGGTGAACATTGCTTCATGCAGTCCTGTTGGGTTTGCATTTGTGCCTACTGATACAACATTTTACTCCCTTCATCTACATCTGATCTATGGTTTTCAATGGGAAAGAGAGGTCATGGGAGAAGACCTTGAATTTGAAGGGATATCAGGCCTTCAGCCAACTGGTTGGGGAGACGAAGATGGTGACTATGTCTGAGTCTAAGATATTTGAAAAGATTTCGGTTTATATAGCCGAAAATAGACTAAAGGTGGCTTTGGAGGCCAAATTTAAGTATATGGATGTCGAAGCCAATGAAACTGAGGTACACCTCGAAGGGCCTGGGATAGATTTCAAACTAGAGCTACCCGATAAGATTCAAGACAAGGCACCAAGCCAGAGGCTTGATGCCATCTATGATGATAAGCCTTTAGGATTCGAAAGGGACCCGCTGACACCCAACATAAAAATACTAGTGCATGATCCCCTAGAGGAAATCGACTTGGGGGGAAGGAAAAGTCAAAAGACCAACGTATATAAGCGTCAACCTTGGCCCAGAACTCAAAATCGAAGTGATCCAAATTCTGAAGGAGTACAGAGACTGCTTCGCTTGGGACTATAACGAGATGCCTGGATTGAGTAGAGAATTGGTAGAACTGAAGTTACCTATCAAGCCTGGAAGGAAGCAAATTAAATAGAATCCAAGGCGATTTACGCTAGAAATCTTGTCGAAGATCAAGGAAGAAGTTGAAATACTCCTTAAGTGTAAGTTCATCCGCACAACAAGATATGTCGAATGGATTGCTAATATAGTTCTCATCATTAAAACGAATGAGACTTTGAGGGTCTGTATTGACTTCAGAGATCTGAATGTTGCGACCCCAAAGGAAGAATATCTAATTCCTATGGCATAAATGCTTGTCGATTTCACTGCAGGATATGAGTATCTTAGTATGCTCGACGGGTACTCTGGATACAATCAAATATTTATTGCTGAGGAAGATGTGCCGAAAATGACATTTCGATGTACTGGAGCCTTAGGCACCTACGAATGGGTGGTGATGCCTTTTGGTTTGAAAAAAGCTGGGGCAACCTACCAAAGAGAAATGAACTCCATTTTTCATGATTTTATCGAAACATTTATGCAAATTTATATTGATGATATAGTTGTTAAGTCTGTATCAGGGAAAAATCTCATAGATCATCTTCGACAGTAATTTGAAAGGATGAGGAAGCATGGTTTGAAGATGAATCCTCTTAAATGTGTGTTATGTGTGTATGCAGGGGATTTTCTATGCTTTGTGGTCAACAAAAAGGGGATCGAAATCAATTAGAATAAGACTAAGGAAATTATGGAGGCGAAAGCACCATCAACAAAGAAGGAGCCGCAGTCTTTACTGGGAAAGATCAACTTCCTAAGGAGGTTCATCTCAAACCTAAGTGGCAAGACTCATGCCTTTTCTCCTCTACTTCAACTGAAGAAGGAAGGTTTCGAATGGGGGCAGACGCAGTAGGAAGCTTTCGACAAAATCAAAGATTATCTTGTTTGTCCTCCAATTTTGTCGCCTCCTTGTAGAAGTAAGAGTATGAGGTACATTTATGTGTCTGATGTAACTATAGGGAGCATGCTTTCTCAAGAGGATGAAAATGGCGTCGAAAAAGCCATTTATTATCTTAGTCGAGTCCCCAATGATGGAGAAACTAGATATAGTATGATTGAAAAACTATGTTTGTGTCTATATTTTGCTTGTACCAAGTTAAAGCATTATATAAAGCTTGTTGATGTGTATGTTTCGTCTCATTTTGATATTATTAAGCGTATGCTATCTAAGCCAATCCTGTACAGTCGAATTGGAAAATGGGCATTTTCCTTAACCGAATACTCCCTAACTTATATGCCTTTAAAGGCCATTAAGGGGAAAGTGGTCGCAGACTTTATAGTCGACCACTCCATAGTAAAAAATTCCCAAAACTATCTAGAACTTAGCCTTGGAAATTATATTTCGATTATTCTAGTCACAAAGATGGAACATATATTGAAATATTGATTATCTCTCCTAATAAAATTCCAACAAAATTCAAGTATAGGATCGAAGATCCTTGCTCGAACAATGAGGCTGAATACGAGACTTTGATTGCCGGACTTGAAATTCTGTTGGAATTGGGGGCAGCTAGAGTCGAAAAAATTGATGACTCTGAGTTATTTATAAAACAGATGAGGAAGGAATATAAATGTGTCAAAAAAATCTAATAATGTACTTTGTAATAGAAAATAGACTATTACGAAAGTTCGAAATGGTGAATATTAGACACATTCCTCGACTTAAGAACCAGGAGGCCAATGACTTGGCTCAAATTGCTTCTGGGTACAAAATTTTGAAAGAAAACTTGGAAGATGCGATCGAAGTTCGAGGGAAAGTGAGGGCGACCATATTGTCTTCGACAGATTTAGAAACAACAAAGTTGGGCTATGCAGATGAAGAGAACTTTGAGATATTGGCTATCAACAACCTGACAAATGCAGATCGGAGAAAACCAATAGTAAATTACTTAGAGAATCCAACAACAACTGCACAGTGGAAAGTCAGGTATCATTCTTTAAGTTATACTCTTATGGGAAATGAATTGTTTAAAAAGACGTCTGAGGGAGTTTTACTCAAATGCCTTAGTGAGGCTGAGGCGTACTTAACCCTGACGATTGTCCATAATGGGGCATGTGGGGCTCACCAAGTAGGCCACAAGATGAAATGGATTTTGTTTCGACAAGGGATGTATTGGCCTACTATGCTGAAAGATTGCATCGAGTTCGCCAAAAGGTGCCAAGAGTACCAGATATACATGCAGGTATACAGCACGTCCCTGCAAGCGAACTGCATTCTATTGTAAAACCTTGGCCTTTCAGGGGTTGGGCGTTGGATCTGGTTGGTGAGATTCGACCAGCATCTTCTAAAGGCCAGAGGTACATCCTAGTGGGCATTGATTACTTAACTAAATGGATCGAGGCCATACCTTTAATAAATGTTGATCAAGAAGCAGTGATCGAGTTTATCCAAAGACATATAATTTATAGATTTGGGATCCCATAGACCATCACAACTAATCAAGGGTCGGTATTTACTGGTCGAAAGGCCCATGACTTTGCTAAAGAAGAAGGGTTCAAACTGTTAACATCTATGCCTTATTATGCCCAGGAAAACGGTCAAGTCAAAGTAGCGAATAAAGTGGTAATTAGATTAATAAAAAAGCATGTGGAGAAAAAGCCAAGAAATTGACACAAGACATTGGACCAAATTTTGTGGGCCTGTCAAACCCCCCTATGAGGCTACAAATTCTACGCCTTTTTGATTGATCTATGGGCACAATGTAGTGTTACCAGTCAAAATTTATCTCCATTCAACTAGAATTCAAAGACAAAATGAAATCCCATCTGAATTCTACTGGAATATGATGTTGGACGAACTAGTCGATTTGGACGAAGAAAGGTTGAATTCCTTAGAGCTATTAAAGAGGAAGAAAAAGAAGGTAGAGAAAGCATATTATAAAAATGTCAAAATCAAATCATTTTCAAATGGAGAATTAGTGTGAAAAGTAATTCTACCTATGAATCGAATAGATATGACATTGGGTAAATGGTCCCCAAAATGGGAAGGTCGGTTCCAAATTGTTCAAGTTTTTTCTAATAGTGCATATGAGATCGAAAAGTTAGCTGAAGATCGATGAATCCTGAGAGTAAACGAGAAATATTTGAAAAAAATATAAGCCTGCACTTTAGGAGGTTAAAATATTAACAGAATAGTTCACATGCAAGATCGAAGCCAAAATGGTAACTAGATTAAAAGTGCCAAAATGGCTTAAGTCATTACATTACAAATTCTAGGGTTGAAATAAAAATTCAAACAGTTACCACATGAGTAGGCAAGATAACTAAAAAGGGAAAGCAACTCTCATGCGTTCATGCTTCATCTTCAAAAGCAACAGGTGGTAGTCGATCACAGACTTGTTATAGTGGGATGAAAAACGTTTCATTTCAAAATGTTGACACTTGTTGAAGATCGTGGGACGCGTGTTAATCGGAGAAAGGATGATTAGACGGTGGCGGTTAGCGTGGGCCACGATCTCCTAGGAAATAGGAATGTGATGATTACATGAGATTTTTGCACGTCTCGATGAGACGTTTGAAGAAACATGGGCATGATGACCATGACATCATAGCAGTAAAGGTGTTGTTGCGTCGAAACGTTTCAAAAAATGTCTTTTTCTCCATATAGTCGAAAACAACATTTTTGGGGGGCAATTTGTTAGCTGGAATTTCGACGCTCAGAAGTATTTGAAATAAGCTAGTAAAGGTAAAGGAGATATTCTGGAAAAGAATATATTAATTTTGACGAAAATCTTTTGAAGGCATGGTCGAAGAAGACCCTTTATATAAAGGGAGATTTTGGTCTGAGACTTAGAAATATTCTTGGGTTCAGACTTAAGCTCGACGAAGATGTTCGTTTGGAGTTACGTTCGACGAGCGTAATTCAAAATAAGGCTAATAACTATTTTTTAGCCTTATCCGTTTCTTGAGAAGACACGTGAAAAAATGTAAGTAGTGAAGTCCATGCAATCGAGAACGTATCATCTTTTGGAGAAGAGATCGTTTGTTATCATTATTTTCAATTTATTATAAATAGGGAACTTAGTGATTAGGATTCGTGTGTTCCATTTTGTACAAAAACTCAAATATTACTCAAAGTATCTCTGTTGTTGAGAAACGACTCCCTGAATGTATGTGTGATCACCATTTTTACACTTTTTTATATCAAATCATTTACGATTTTATTATTTACATTTGTTGTAAATTTACTTTGAAGTTATTTACATTGCTATTTACATTTATGTGTTTTTTTTACAAACTTTAACATTACTTTCAACGAAAGGAACATTGTCGAAATGTTCATAAGTGATAAAACTTGAAGAAAACAAAAGCACATGTCCTAGGATCAATCTAGTCGATCCTGTGAGTAACCAAAAATATAGAATTTGGAATACTAGCGCTTGTTTACCAATTTCGATGGTAAACATTAGCCCACTCTAATGAAGGACAAAAATGCATTTGTCAAGAAGTGTGATTAATGCCATAGATGCGTTGACCTTCATCACACCCCATCAGAACGTCTTCAATCGAAGAGCTCGCCCGGACCTTTTTACCAATAAGGCGTGGACATCCTGAGCATGTTCCCCTTGGCGTCGGGCCAACAAAATTCCTGATAGTGAGAGTAGGTTATTTCACCAAATGGATAAGACGAGACAGTGGCCAAGATCACAACAGAAAGAGTGCGACGTTTCTAATGGTAGAAGATTACGTATCGATACAAACTCCCCAAAGCCATTGTCTCCGACAATGAGACCCAGTTTGCTAGTGCCATGGTCACTGACTTCTGTAAAGACTTGGGCGTGTAGAAGAAACTTGTGTCTGTGGTACACATCCTCAAGCAAACGGTCAAGCTAAGTCGGTGAACAAAGTATATTTTAAGGGATTCAAGAAAAAACTTGATGACGCCAAAGGCTTATGGGTGGAACTAGTCCATGAGATACTATAGTCCTATCACACCATGCCATATTCCACTACCAAAGAAGCCCATTTTCCATGGTCTATGGGGCAGACATAATGATACCCGTAGAGAATGAGACACCCTCATGGCGCCACAAAGAGGCGGATGAGATAGGTTTAAAATGTGCAACATACTTGACCAATGAAGTAAGAGAGGTTGCCCACGTTCGAGAATTTGTCGCCAAACACAGGGTCATGAAAAGATACAACTCCAAAGTAAAGTAAAGAGAGATGCGGGAGGGCGATTTGGAATTGAGGGAAGTTGTCTTACCCGCACAACAGGGGAAGCTACAACTTAACTGAAAAGGATCCTATCGTGTATATTAATTAGAAATTCTCTCACAAAGCATGCAAGTTGCAGAAAATAGAAAGGAAGCTTCTGCCCAAGACCCTGAACGCTCTTCATCTTTAATATTATTACAATTAAAATTATTTGTAATTCTACGATAAATACTATGATTATGTTCTTTTGAACAATTATTTAAGTATTTTATTTTCAATAGGGATATTCCATCTTTAAAAGTGCTTCTTATGCTGGACTTCTTTGCGAAGATCCTTGTCACCCCTCAAGCGATATCTTATGTGGGACTTCTCAACGAAGATTCTTTCTTTCCCTTGAGGCGATATATTGTGTTGGACTTCTTTATGAAGATCCTTGCCACCCCTCAAGGCGACATCTTATGATGGACTTCTCAACGAAGATCCTTGTCGCCCCTCGAGGCAATATCTTATGATGGATTTCTCTACGAAGATCCTTCCCACCCCTTGAGACGATATTCTATGTTGGATTTCTCTACGAAGATCTTTTCCGCCCCTCGAGGCGATATCTCACGCTGGACTTCTCTACAAAGATCCTTGTTTCTCATTGAGATGATATCTTATGTCGAACTTCTCTACGAAGATCCTTTCTTCCCCCTCGAGGTGATATCTCATGCTGGATTACGCGACAAAGGTCCTTATCGCCTACAGAGGCAATATTTGGTACGATGCACCTCATCCTTACCGCCCTATGAAACTCTGCAAGTAAGGTAAGATATATAATAAAACATGCCTAAAAGGTGCGACCTATATCCAGCCCCCAAGACTGTATCATCAGTTTCGTTAGTGGGCTCGATAAAAGTCATGCTAAGGAGGTAGAATGCACGCTTGATGGACTTAGCGTCTTGTCAGCCAGGCTATGCAATATTGTGACTAAAGAACATAGACTCCTCGGGCCAGCCAAACTCCTACCTGAGGGACTTAGTTTC